>LT669794.1:11822805-11974475 GCA_900128785.1 Arabis alpina
GCTCTTCCCAGATACCTTATTATACTTGGTGACGTAAACCCGACATATATCCTCAATCTCCGTTGCGGCCCCATTTTTGTTCTTTGCGGTGGCTCTATCGGTACATAGACTGCACACCCAATGACTCGAAGATGGGATATATTTGGTTCTTGGCCAAATGCCAACTCTAATGGGAAATATTTATTATATGCATTTGGCCTTACCTGGACCAATGCTGTCGCATGCAATATAGCATGTCCTCATACAGAAATTGGGAGTTTTGTTCTCAATATCAATGGCCTTGCAATTAATTGAAGCCGTTTTATCAAGCTCTCAGCCATTCCATTTTGTGTATGAACATGGGGCACTGGATGTTCAACATCAATCCCCATGGACATACAATACTCATCAAAGCCTTGAGAAGTAAATTCACCCGCATTATCTAGCCTTACTACCTTTATAGCATAATCAGGGAATTGTACTTTCAACCTGATTATTTGGGTAATGAATTTTGCGAAAGCCGTATTTCTTGTGGTCAACAGACTACATCACATGTGACCATCTACTGGATGCGTCAATCAATACCATGAAATACTTAAATGGCACGCACTATGGATGAATCAATCCACATATATCACCATGTATTTTCTCTAGGATTCTACTGCATGTAATACCATGCGGTTCAATGAATTACGCACCAGTTAAAACGATTTTTGTGTTGTGAATAAGAGAAGAGAATAGAGGGAAGTGTTCTGTATTATTCCATTAGCGAATAGATAATACCTCAACGAAAGCCTGGTACCCAGAATGCAATCCACCATCAAGACATCTTACCTTTTGAACAGCTTGCACCAAACACGAGACTTGACAAACAAAGCCTCAAGCGAATCCTCATATAGCGAACATATACTACCTCAACAACCAAAGGTTCCTAAAACTTCCAAACCGGCAAGAGAGAACATGACTAGACTGTCAAGATCATCACTCTCCCGGAGAACAGCACTGTCGACTACGACTTTTATGGCCTAAGTATAAGCATTTGAACTGATACGATCTCGATCAGATCTATAAAGTAGAGACAAGGAGCGAACATTGAACCTCTGGACCACACCGAACTCAAACAAAGCACAACATGAGATCGACCAGAGAGATACTAAGCAAACCATAGCAGGAGAAAGATAACCATCCACGGCAAAGCAAACACACCAAAAACCATGCCCATTGGATGATCTAACACGGACATGGATAAAACCGAAGTCGAAATATCAAACTTGGAATAAGAGAATAGGATTTGAATTCACGGCACCATACTAACCACCGGAAACTACCGACGCCACCTCATCCTACGATGCACGAAAGGAGAGAGCAAACATAAACCGACTGATCTCTTCTCTTCTAAACTCACCAACCAGATCTGAAAAGTTCGAACACAAAAAAAACTTGCCGGCTAGCTAACCGAGAATCCAAAACAAAGAGAAAACACAGAGAATATGTAGGACCCGAATTTCTACAATTGGGCAACTGATATATAATAAGATAAATTTAAGAACAAATTCAGAAGTACAATACCAAATTGCAAAGATGAAAAGGAATTGCAGAGGCGAGACGAATCTCTTTCCTTAAATCTTTAAACGCCCCGTAGTGTGACGGTTTCATAGCGATAAGATTCCCAGGATACAACTGCACTGTTTCTGTCTTCCATCACCGAAGAACAGAACCTATCGAACCAAAATTCTGCGTGTACTCTCAGACTCAAGAAAATAAGAGATCATGAGGGAATTGTTTTTAGAACTTTGATATGTTTCAATCTTGTTAGTATCTCATGAGAAAGAACATAGCTTGATTATATAGCCAACACCTCAACCTTTACTAGGGTTGGAGCAATAAAGGGAGTTAAGAGAATTAAGTCCTCAACATAATAACATTTGACCAAATAAGCTTTTACCTTAGAGACAAAACCAAAACTGATTTTTCCTTAGCTTAATTGTGACATTAACACTCATTTAACTAGAAGAGATTTATATTGACTTAGTCAATATTTTTAGTCAAAATGAATCTAGACAAAAAAGACTAAGTCTTTTGGGTCCTAGGTTCATTTGCACAACTCCCAAAGCCCATCATCAAAGTCCGGCCCGAATATCTCTTCTCTAGAATACACCAAAGTGTACACAAGATTTTAAACCTTGTTATGAGTTCTCCACTTTATATACTTAATAAGTTTTCCAAGTCATCGACTTTGGACCAACATTTCTCATTCAAACGAACGCCATTTTTGACAAATGAATACACTATCTCATAGTGCTCATTACAATGAATCCAACGATTTCAAGTTCCGGTCATTCCGACAACTAAATTGTTCGAAAAACCACCGGAATATTGGCCAACGCCATTGTCAAAAAACAAGTTCCAACAGAATAAACACTAACAGGACCGGCGTCGGTGCTAATCAGAGCCACCGGACGCCGGTCCAAACTTAGATTCAAAACTTTGTTTTCAAGTTCGCCCTAATCGCCGCTAGACAGAGAAAGTCCAAGCTCCGCCTTAATTTCTGACTCTGTCCTGCTATTTCGGTCGTTAAATGAACACCCATGAATAGTTGAATACAATATACTATAGTATTGAACCTTATTCAAAGAACAAGTCACTCATTTTGACGATGGCCCATTGCCTAAGTCTAGGGTTATAAATACTAATTCTTTTCACCCGTTATATATATATCTCATCTTTTGGTTCATTGTAAAATAAACACAAATATATAATTTCTCTGTCAAATTTGTTTGGATCAAATACACAATATTTGATAAAACAAAAAATGAGGACTTCACTAGCTTTTTGTTGTTCGTTGATTATAGTCACATTGTTAATCTCTCAGCCTTTACCAATTTCATCTGAAAATCAAGAAAGCAAACCCCAAACATTGACATCGTGGGGACGAACTCTTGCACAACAAGACCATCATCGAGAGTCTCTTCGAGTTTTCATGAGGAAAGCTCGTGGTGGTGGTAGTGGGGGTGGCAAGAGTAGTAAGAAGAGTAAGAAGAAGACCCGTCATGTCCCTGTCGGTGGTAGCGGTGGTTCGTCGGCTTCTACTCGACCTTGTCTCTCGATCGCATTACGTTTCGGTTCCATGGTCGTGAGCTCAGTTCTGTTGATATTCTTCGCATTCTAATCAAACTATTTTGCCTTATATATTTTATGATTTGTATATCATCTTGTAAGCAATTTTTTCTATGGTAATGGTTTGTATATCTTGTGAGCAACTTTTGATTGTAATGGTTTGTATTATTTTGATTATTTTGATGCTGTTCTAATCGCGTGACATGATTTTGTATCAGAAAATGAAAAGGGGTGTGTTTGACTTGTCTAGAATTTGTTATGTTAATCAAAAGTGAATATTTCATTTGAAAATTTCACGAAAACATTGATTGGATGATGATAATTTAAGAAAACCAATTATCATCCCATCTGTAATCTATAGGCATATAGCATGAAACAGGTTGTTTAAACTAATTCTTAATACTAACTATTTTTAGTATCCTTCTATTGTGGTAGTATATGTACATACTATATGCCACGAGAAGAAAGATCACATATTTTAAATCAAATTTTCAACCTAAGATCTTACATGATATTCTCATCGCACTAGCGAGGAATTCGAGGGTGGTTAATTGCAGACCCGGCCCTGACCACAAGCAAAGGAAGCATGGGCTTCTGGCCCAATTTTTTTAATAAAAAGTCTATATAATGAATCAGCCCTCTTTTAGATAAAACTTGCCTTTACCTCTATTGGTAAAGTGTTTCGTGGAAGAATGTTGAATTGGAGAGTTCAATTCCTTGCTATTAAATATTTTGATTATTTTCTTTTGTTAAAATTTTAATAGTTAGTGGCCCAAAATTTTATTTTGGCTTGTGGCCCATAAATTTTCAGGACCGGTACTGGTTAATTGTAACGTGCTATACACGTATGTACGTACTAGACTACTTCAAACTATTCAGCCTAATTACGATTGGATGAGAGATATTTTGTCCTCAATAGCTTTCACCTAAGTTATCATTAGTGACCATGTTTTTAAAAATAAAGAGTGAAATACATTTATTTCTGATATCAGACGACCTACCATTTTATTTATACAACAAAAACAGACGAGAAACATGTTTAATCTCTAGAGAAGAATCACAACTCACAAGAGTGAATCAGCTTTTTACCAAAAACAGATTAGATTGCTCAAAGAACATATATCTCCCCATTCATTACTCAAACCGAATCGACTTATTCTTTGTTTGGGGTACAATATGAATCAAAGAAAGTTATGTTATCTCCATTGATTTGGAACCAAAAAAGTGAAAAAAAAACACAGGGTCAGGTGTTGTGGGAACCAAATTTTACCCGACAATGATTGCTTTTGCTTACTCATTAGATTCTTTAATCTTTGTTCTGTTTCTGAATTGTAACCTTCCTCCTTAAGGCTCTCTCTCTCTTTCTCTCCACCAAAGCAAGCTCTTTCAGAGAGAATAGTCCTATAAATTCTGATACTGAGTGGTTAACTTATACAGATCATCTGCAATGAAAATACAATATCGAAATTTGTTGCTCATCATTAGCCTCTTCTTCATCGTCTTTGCTTTCGCTGAAGAACTACAATGTTGTTCTGACAAAACAGTCTATGCGGTTCACAAAGGCAAGTAGATGTTTGCTTAAGAACTTCAAAAGCTATATTGTACACACATCTTAACTCATTTATGTTGTGGCAGAGAGACCAATCGTCGGAGTAAGTGCCACCAAGGTAACTCATGGAATTTCTCAGATGAGCAAGGCAAGAGCTATTTACGGAGGTGAATCCATGATCAGACCTAAAGGAAAAAAGAACAAAGCCATAGCCACCACGACCACATCTGCTTCACTTGCACTACTTCAAGTAACAGTTGTAACTATGGTCTATTTTTTCTTGCACTAAAATGTAATGCCTTAAAAACTCGCACACACAAATCTATCAGATAAGGGTCTCCACTCCGATGAGCTAACTGGTTTTGATGCAAGGATCGGAAAAAGTAAGACAAATTTGAAGGGTTCCATACGATTCTAAGTTTTAAAAGGTGAGTAACAAGAACATAGTATGAGAATACAATTTGATTTCTTGTTGAATCAATCGTCGACTCAATTCTAAAAACCACAGTCTAAAACCAATCTATCTACTAAACCTTGTGTCATCATAAAGGAAAGATACCACAAGGGAGGTTTAAACTCTAGCATCTTGATCTCCTCCACATACATCAACCCCATGGTACAAAGGAAGTTTCCATGTTACTCAAGGATATGGAGGGTTCTCATCACTCAAAGTAACCCAAATCTATCGTTGCCAACAAAACCCAATCTACCGTAATTTGTCGATATATATAAAAAAGTCACTTGGAGTAAGACTAGAGAAGCCAAGCGTGATTCTGTTGATTCAATGATCCTTAGAGATAACAAATGTATTAACACAACTATATGCATTCAACCTAAGACTTTTACATCTTCGACTTTTTTGTTGGATCCTGAGTGAGGCATGGCTATCCACTACTCTTGTTTTTTCCTTTGATATTTGATGCATGAGAACAGTTACACGGACGATTATACAACAGACAATTTTAGATTTGATATGTGGGATCCATCAGCTCTCCTTGCACCATGTTGGAAATCTCCTGTAAATTATTCCTCCTCCAATAATTTGTATTTTACAGGACTCGAACTCCATACCTTCTAATGTAAAAGCTTTAAAGTCCTTACTGATCAACTGGATTAAGGGACCGCAGACATGATTCTTTTGATAAAACAATATACATCTAAAATATAATTGAGTAATTGCACTCTATATACGGCATTTTTAGAGTTATTAAGAACCAAGACTTCTGTGCTTAAAACTAGAATGCAAAATTCTACAAGCCTACTAGTATTGTATTTTCTTTTAAATACTAGTCTTGTAAATGATATAAGAAGTATGGTTTTTGTTCATATAAAATATTTAAATTTATTTCTAATAAGGCAGTATTTATTGATGTTTGCTATAAGTTGGAATTGGCCAGAGGACCGGTATTTATTGACGTTTGCTTTAAGAGTTTAAGTTGGAATTGGCCAGAGGAGAGACTTCCAAAACATTTCATGGAAAAAAATGCCACTAGGAGAGTTTCATCTGACGTTGACGAGCTAGTGTAAGCTACACGGCCCTTTGATTTTTCTACTCACCTTCACTAAAGTACAATTTTCGTTTACTTATTGAAGGTGAGTTTTGCTTTTCGTTTCGAAATATCTAAACAAGATTGTGTTTTTGGCGTCAAGAACGAGTTTGGTAGTCACAATCTTGCTTTTCTAATCAATTCTGCGGGAAGACTAAACAAGACTTTTAATAGGGAAGACTTCAAAATATCAAGTCCATGGATTTCTATTTTTTTGGTTAATATAAAGTGACCCTCAACACAAATTTATCATCACTGCCTTCACAAATATGAAAATTTTCTTGTCTAATCAGAAAATGAGCTTTCTTCTTCGTTCCCTCGGTTTCTTTTTCCTCATTTTCTGTTTTCTAAACACGTTTGGTTCTCCTACACAACATGACTTGTGTAATCCCGACCAAAGGGATGCTCTTCTTGAGTTCAAAACTGAATTTGCGATCCAAAAGTCTGATTCGTGGATATTCTCTTATCCAAAATCAGAATCATGGGTGAATAACAGTGACTGTTGTTCTTGGAATGGTGTTACATGCGATGCCAAGTCGGGCAAAGTGATCGGACTAGATCTTACTGCTAGCTGTCTTCATGGCTGGCTCAAATCCAACAGTAGTCTTTTTAAATTACGTCATCTTCGGGATCTGAACCTGGCTTACAACTATTTCGCCGGTTCTCCAATCCCAGCTGAGTTTGATAACTTAATGGGGTTAAAAAGACTTAACCTCTCTCAGTCTTCACTTTCAGGCCCAATCCCAACCAAGCTTCTTCAACTAACCAAATTGGTCTCTCTCGATCTTTCTTCTTCTTCTTCTCTATCCATTGATGAATCTTTTCTTCCTCTACTTGCTCAAAACTTAAGAAACCTTAGAGAACTAGATATGAGCTCCGTAAACATTTCTTCAAAAATCCCCCATGAGCTTTCAAACATGTGGTCTCTTCGATCGCTAGGTTTAGAGGAATGCAACCTGTTTGGAGAATTTCCAAGCAGTGTTCTTTTGATGCCCAACTTAGAGTCCATTAACTTAGATAACAATCCAGATCTAAGAGGCAATCTTCCCAGTTTCCCTGGAAATAGCTCTTTGCAACGGTTGAACATTTCCTTCACATCCTTTTCAGGCTCCATACCTGACTCCATTAGCAACCTCAAACATTTGACTTCTTTGAAACTTTCTAAATCTAATTTTTCAGGGAAGATTCCATATTCACTTGGGAGTCTTTCCAATCTCTCATATTTCGATCTTTCTTCTAATAATTTCTCAGGGAAGATTCCATTTTCATTTGGGAATCTTTCTCATCTCTCTTCTCTCCATCTTTCGGATAATAATTTCTCAGGGAAGATTCCATTTTCCCTTGGGAATGTTTCTTATCTCTCCTCTCTCCGTCTTTCTCGTAAATAATTTTTCAGGGACGATTCCATTTTCACTTGGGAATCTTTCTCATCTCTCCTATCTCGATCTTACTAATAATAATCTCATTGGTGAAATCCCGTCTTCAATAGGCAATCTCAAACAATTGAGCGTTTTTTATGTTGGGCATAACAAAGTCAGCGGGAACTTTCCATCCTCGCTACTCAATTTGACCCAACTACGTTCTATCCATCTAGATTCCAACAACTTGACAGGTTTCCTTCCACCAAACATTAGCCAACTCTATAATTTGAAGTCTTTATGGGCAAGTTACAATTCTTTTACGGGAGCCATTCCTTCTTCCCTTTTCAAGATTTCTTCCTTGACTGACATCGATTTGGATCATAACCAACTCAGCCTTCTCGATGGGATTGAGAATATCTCTTTGTTACCTAATTTACATCAATTATATATTGGTAATAACAATTACAACGTAAGTCCACTTGACTTCAATGTTTTCTCACCTCTCAAGCAACTAGAAGATTTAGATCTCTCGGGGATCCCTCTTTCAACAGCAAATACCACTTCTGATTTTCACTTGAATTTGGAGGTATTGTACTTGCCAGGCTGCAGCATCACTAGTTTCCCTGAGTTCATAAGAAACCAAAGAGTTTTACAGACTCTAGACCTTTCCAACAACAAAATCAAAGGTCAAGTACCAGAATGGTTGTGGAAACTGCCAAACTTGCTATATGTTGATCTTTCTAACAACTCTCTCACCGGTTTCAAGGGATCCTTAGAAGCTTCTCTTGGGAGTCAGATCTATTTTGTTGATCTAAGTTCAAATGCTTTCCAAGGACCAATCTTCGTTCCATCAAGTTCTATCGGAACTTATTTTGCCTCGAAGAATAACTTCACGGGAGAAATACCTCGGTCAATATGTGGACTAAGCGATCTATCTCTCCTAGATCTATCAAACAACAACCTCCACGGCTCCATTCCTCGGTGTTTAGAGACTCAAATGATTTATCTTTCTGATCTTAATCTTCGTAACAATAGCCTCACGGGAAGTCTTCCTCACATATTTACCAATGCCAAAAGTTTAAGGTCACTTGACGTTAGTCACAATCGATTGGTGGGAAACCTTTCAACATCTCTGAGAGGTTGCTCAAGCCTTGAAGTTTTGAACGTGGGAAACAACCAAATCAACGACACTTTTCCCTTTTGGTTGAATTCTTTGCAAATGCTACAAGTTCTTGTGCTTCGGTGTAATAAGTTTCATGGCGTGTTACATCATCCCCAAGTTGTTGTTATTGGATTTCCTTCTTTGAGGATCATTGATGTGTTACATAATGACTTCACCGGAACCTTAAGATCGGATTACTTCACGAATTTGAAGGCAATGTACACTAATGGAGATGATACAGAATTTGAGTATATGGGACGTCGCGGTGGAAGCTA
The DNA here is from genome assembly GCA_900128785.1 of Arabis alpina. Lineage (NCBI taxonomy): Eukaryota > Viridiplantae > Streptophyta > Magnoliopsida > Brassicales > Brassicaceae > Arabis > Arabis alpina. The sequence goes on from LT669794.1 coordinate 11,831,796, forward strand.
CTACGATTCATTGGTTTTGATGAGCAAAGGAGTAGAAATGGAGATGACACGTATTCTCACAATTTACACGGCCGTTGATTTTTCTGGAAACAAAATCAAAGGAAGTATTCCTGAATCCGTCAGCCTGTTAAAAGGACTTCGCGTACTCAATTTGTCAAGCAATGGTTTCACTGGAAACATCCCATCATCTTTGGAAAACCTGACGAATCTCGAGTCATTGGACTTATCTCAAAACAAGATTTCTGGTGAGATTCCTCCGGAGCTTGGGGACGTGTCTTCTCTTGCATGGATAAACGTTTCACATAATCAGCTTGTAGGTTCAATACCACAAGGCACACAATTTCAACGACAAAATTGCTCTTCTTATGAGGGAAACCCCGGACTATACGGTCCTTCCCTTAAGGATATTTGTGGAGATAATTCGGCGCCAGCGTCGAAACAACCCAAACCGGTGGAGCCAGAAGAAGAAGAGGAAGAGGAATGGTTGAGTTGGGTAGCAGCAGGGTTAGGGTTTGCACCTGGAGTGGTATTTGGATTAACTATCGGATACATAGCGGTGACATACAAGCATGAGTGGTTCACGAAGACTTTTGGCCGAAACAAACGTCGAAGCACAAGAACTCGTTAACTTCCTCATTGTTCTCCTTCCCCCTAAGCATTTGTTGTTCTTATTAGTGTATATATATATCAAGTATTCAGTATTATTGTTGTTCAATAAAGAAGTTGTATTCAGTATCATGATATTTTGTTTTAGTACAAGAGAAGTGAAGTTTTATGGATAACTATTAGGACCCGCGTTGATACGCGAGTAAACATAATAAAAATGTTTGATATAAATATTTTAATTTTAATTAGTAACTCGTTGAACTACCAAAATATTTAAAAACACTATAGAAGCGAGTCTGGAAACATTATATCTTAATTCTCATATTTCATTTCATATCAAACAAATCAAAATATTTCGATGATACTCCTCTCATAGAGCATAGAGATGATCTCCAAATTTTTGAAGGTAAGAATGATGCACAAAACATTAAATTGTATTTTCTGTATGAAATATATCAATTTTCTTAAACATGAATCTATGCAAATAATAACATACAGTAAAACCTCTATAAATTAATAATGTTGGGACCAGGACAATTTATTAATTTAGGCAGAATATTATTTTATCGATAAATTAATAATTATTAATTTAGAAAGAGATTTTGTTAAATCCCCAATCTAAGATTTTTTAATTTAAAATAAGAAAATTTCTTCAAAATTCATATTCTACCAATATATATATTCACTAGAATTTCCATAATGATTTGTTTTTTACATATTTTATTCAATTTGTTTCCATAATAATTCATTTCCTTACATTTTTTTTATGTACGAGACTTTGTTTTAATGTTCATCTTAGGTTTTTGATTAAACATTCTTTTTTATCGCTTGTTTCAAAATCAAATTTAGCAATGGCTTCCCATCTAAAAGGTGTTGGGAAATCGACAATGACGGATCAAATACGCAAAGAGTTATGTGAGCATAAAAGAGATCATGCGTCATGCACCCAGAAAGATTTGCAAACGTGGGTTGAAAAAAAGTTTCATCTAAAGGTTAGTCAAGCTACAATCTCAAACACACTCAAACGATCAAGTGATTATCTTTCTATCAATCTGGAAACAAGAAGAGATATCAAGAGGCACAAACTAGCAAAATTTCCAGATATGGAGAAAGTTGTTTTTGAGTGGTTTCTACAATACCAAGATCGTGTAAACATGACTGGAGAACTAATTTTGACGAAGGCAAAAGAAACAATGAAACTTGTGTACCCTGAGCAAGATACAGAGCACCAATTTTCTCAAGGATGGCTTGAAAGATTCAAGTTACGACATGGCATCAAGTCATACCGTCGTTTTGGAGAGAGTGGTTCAGTTGATGTACAAGACATGGAGAAGAAACGAGAAGCTATAAGGGAAAAAATAAATCAATTCCCTATGAAAGATGTTTTCAATATGGATGAAACTGGTTTGTTTTACAGGTTACAAGCTGATCATTCTCTTGCTACGAAACAACTTGAAGGAAAAAAGCAAGACAAAGAACGACTAACTGTTGTTATTTGTTGTAATGAAGATGGATCTGAAAAAATTCCTCTATGGATTATTGGAAAATATGCAAAGCCTCGTTGTTTCAAGAATATCGACATAAGTAGCTTGAATTATCACTATCGTGCCAACAAAAGAGCTTGGATGACAAGTGTGCTTTTTGAAGAATATATCCGCTGGTTTGATACGAGAATGCATGGAAGAAGAGTTTTGTTTGTGGTAGATAATTGTCCAGCACATCCAAGAAATATTGAAGGACTACAGAATGTTGAGCTGTACTTCTTGCCACCCAACATGACATCAAAAATTCAACCTTGTGATGCTGGAATAATAAGAGCTTTTAAGATGCATTATCGTAGGAGATTTTACCGTGAGATTTTAGAAGGCTATGAGTTGGGACAATCTGATCCAGGTAAGATCAACGTTTTGAATGCTATCAATTTTGCAGTCTCGGCTTGGACAACTAATGTTCGTCAAGAGACAATAGCAAATTGTTTTCGACACTGCAAAATTCGCTCAACAGAGGATGTATCAAGGAATTTAGAAGATGAATCAAACGACATTCATGAACTTGAAGTTGTGATTAATAATCTCTGTTATCGGAACAGAATGGATGTCAAGACCTTACTAGACTATCCGGGTGAAAACGATGCTTCCTCAGAAGTTCAGAGTTTAGAAGAAATTGCGGCTACTATCCTTAATGTTGAAGATGAAGTTGAAGAAGATCTTGCATCACCCTTGGAACCAGTTACGCGTAAGGAAGCAATTCTCGCTTCTAGAACTCTTCATAACTTTTGGATGCAGGTTGAGAAGACAACACCAGGAGTTGCTGATGCAATAAGGAAAATTAGAGACGAGCTCCAACGTGATTCCAACTTTAAGAAAAGACAAACAACATTGGAGTCATATTTTACTAAATTACCTTAGATGTATATACATATATGTCTAAGATTTGCAATTATTAATTTATGCTATTATTGGGACTATATTTTACATAGGAGTTTCAAAAAAATTATTATCTTATCATTTTATCAAATTGAGTTGATTTTTACATTGGCCCGACTCGGGACCGGGATAATTTATTAATTTATGGTGTTTATTAATTTATCGAGTATTAATTTATCGAGGTTCTACTGTATGTAGATAATTCAATAAGATACTTACCTTTTAATCAAGTAACATAACTTCTATACCATGAGAATATTGTTTGCTTTAAGATTTTATAGCTTCCTATTTTAGAAGAACACGTACGAAAAAACGACGATAAACATGGTTCCATCTAACTGAGATGAAGTAAAATAGTTTTGATTAATTTATTGAACCTTCGGACTCATAACTTATTTGATTAAGAGAAATGAGTATGTATTAAAATTAGAAATGGTCGTGATGTTATTATATAGATTTTCGTTTGCCAATTAAAATATGGTATTATGCTTTATTTCTTCGAGTAACCTCTAACTACACGACATTTTTGTTATTTGAATATAATGGCAATTTATACTTTTTTTGTTGACACTTAATTTTTTCAATTGTTTTATTTATTTTTTAAAATTATATATATTATAAATCATATTTGCCTTATTTTATTGATCATAATTACTTTTTGATCGACTCATTATTTCCTTTTTTGAGTTGCATTGTCTATCTTCTCTTTCTAATTATTATGAATCGTTTTTGCCTTATTTTTTATTGTGACTATACTTTTTCCTTAATTGAATTTCTTTAGAAATTTACATTTTTTACTTATTTACTTTTCTTTTTGATTTATTATTACTTTTTAAATTAAACTACAATTTAATTTGAAAAGTAAATAATATATTTTTATCGACACTTAGTTTCTTTTTTCTAGTAGCATTGTCTACATTCTTTTTCTTATTGTTATGAAATATTTTTGCATGATTTTTTGTTGTAACTATATTTGTTTCCTTAATTAATTTTTTTCGACTTTGCATTTTTGTTTTTCTTTCTTATTGACATTTTCTTTTTATTTGTTTTTATACTTACCTTTTAATTTTATTTTGAAATTTAATATGGGTCATCATCTCGATCGATATTAGACACATGTTATGATCTCGTGCGTTACAATTTTGACAAGCTCTCGTTTATATAATAAGATATAACAGATGATTTATCATCCACCTCATTGATATAGCTCCTTGGAAACAAAAAAAATTGTTGTGACTTAAATACAAGATATAGTAGTGGACTTAATTCAAAGAACAAGTCCCTCATTTTGAAGCGAGCTCATTGCCTAAGTCTAGAGTTATAAACACTAATTCTTTTCACCCGTTATATATATATATATATATATATATATCTCATCACTTGGTTCATTGTAAAATAAACACATATATCTCATTTTTCTCTCCATTAATCTGTTTGGATCAAATACACACAATATTTGATAAAACAAAAAAATGAGGACTTCACTAGCTTTTTGTTGTTCGTTGATTATAATCATATTGTTGATCTCCCAGCCTTTGCCAATTTCATCTGAAAATCAAGAAAGCAAAGCCCAAACATTGACATCTTGGGGACGAAGTCTTGCACAACAAGGCGACTCCAATCCATCAGATCATCGTGACTCTCTTCGAGTTTTCATGAAGAAAGCACGTGTTGGTGGTGGTGGTAAGAGTAGTAAGAAGAGTCGTCATGTCCCTGTCGGTAGCGGTGGTTCGTCGGCTACTACTCGCCGTTTTCTCTCTATCGCATTTCGTTTGGGTTCTATGGTCGTGTGCTCAATTATGTTTATATTCTCATCGCACTACTGATGAATTTGGGGTGGTTAATTGTAACGTGCTATACATGTATGTACGTAACAGACTACTTCGACCTATTCAGCCTAATTGTAGGACCAAAATTATGGAGCACTACGAATCAGTGATAAACTACGATAAGAAAGACGTTTAAGGGAAGAAGAGAGTTGCGGAGGCGAGACGAATCTCTTTCCTTAACCCTTTGAATCACCCGTAGTGCGACGAGATGACTGATTCAAGGATCCCAGGATACAACCACAAAACAACCGTATTTGCAATCACTCAAATCACGGCTCTAACGAACTTAACACTACGATACTCTCAAGACACAAAACTTACTTTTGGAGAGATTGTTGGATAGTTTTTCTTTTGGATTTTCGTTTCTGAGTGAATGGAATGAGAATCACAAAGGTCTTATTTATAACCTAAGAAGTGAGTCTGAATTCTCAAACGTTTGTAACGTTTTTAGGAATTAAGAGCTGAAATAATGGGTGAGTTTATGGTCAAACTTAATGCACATGGCATCTTTGACCAGATTTTTAATTGAATGAAAAATTCAAAAATAAAGTTGAAAACTGATGCGGATCAAAGACCACGAGACCCACGTGTCCTAAGTGTCAAATAAAGACCACGACCACGACCACGCCCACGCCCATTCCCGGTTAAATTCGGTTCAGTCCGGGTTGGCTCGCGTGAGTTTATCTCCACCCAAGCTCCATGTTTTTAAACTAAAACATGAGCTTCCTCTCTTATATACTAGAGGAATATTTTACACATAACAGATGTGGGATAAGTTTATACATATCCCTTTTATTTACTCCAATTTTTATTTAGCCCACAGGCTTAAAACCCATTTCTCTTCACCACTCAACATATTTTTTTAATAAGGCCCAAAGACCTTATATTAAAAAAAAACGTTCCAACACTAATTACGATTGAATGAGAGATATTTTGTCCTCAATAGCATTCACCTAAGTTATCATTAGTGAACCATGATTTAAAAAGAAAGAACAAAAAACATTTATTTTTTATACCAAACGATCTAACCATTTTATTTATACAACATAAATAGCGAGAAATATGTATAATCTCTAGAGAAGAATCAGCTCTTTACCATAAAACAGATTAGATTGATCATTTCTCAAAGAACATATATCTCCCCATTCATTACACGAACCGAATCGACTTGTTTTTTGTTAGGGGTACAATAGGAATCAAAGAAGGTTTTGTTATCTCCATTGATTTGGAACCAACAAAAAAAGTGAAAGAAACAGGGTCAGGTGTTGTGGGAACCAAATTTTACCCGACAATGATTGCTTTTGCTTACTCATTAGATTCTTTAATCTTTGTTCTGTTTCTGAATTGTAAGCTTCCTCATTAAGGCTCTCTATCTCTCTTTCTCTCCACCAAAGCAAGCTCTTTAGTCCTATAAATTCTGATACTGAGTGGTTAACTTCAGATCATCTGCAATGAAGAGACACTATCAAAACCTGTTGATCATTATCAGCATCTTCTTCATCGTCTCTGCTTTCTCTCAAGAACTACAATGTTGTTCTGACAAAACAGTCCATGCGGTTCACACAGGCAAGTAGTTGCTTCAATGTTTTCTTAAGAATTTCAAAAGCTATTACATACATTTACTCATTTTTGTTGTTGCAGAGAGACCAATACATTTAACTCATTTATGTTGTTGCAGAGAGACCAATCGTCGGAGTAAGTGACACCAAGGTAGCTCATGGAATTTCTCAGATGAGCAAGGCAAGAGCTGTTTATGGAGGTGATTCCATTATCAAACCTAAACGAAACAAGAACAATGCCATAGCATCCACGACCAGATCTGCTTCACTTGCACTACTTCAAGTAATAGTTGTAACTATGGTCTATTTGTTCTTGTACTAAAATGTAACATCTTATAAACAAGAAACACAAGCCTATCAGATACGGGTTTCCAACTGGTGTCCAAACTGGTTTTGATGCAAAGATTCGGCATTTAGAGTTACCTTGAAGAAATCCATACAAGTCTAAGTAATCAAAGCCGGGGATAATAAGAACATAGTGTGTTTAGAGTGGAATGGGAAACACCTCATTAAAAATACATTTCAAAGTCTTGTTGAATTAGACGTCGGCTCAATTCTGAGAAATGCAGTCTACAACCAATCTATCTAAAGTAAATCTTGTCCTGCTACAGGATATTTGCTTACAGGTTCATCAACCCCACGGTACAAAGGATTTTTGCGTGTTTCGTAATGATATGGAGGGTTCTAATCTCTCAAACTAATCCAAAATCAATATTTTCCAGCATAATCCTATATACGTACCATAAAAAGTCACTTGGAGTAAGACTAGAGAAGCCGAGAGGAATTCTGTTGCTTCAATGATTCTTAGATACAACTATGTACAACACAATTAGTTATGCATCAACCCTAAGAATGAACAATTCTAAAACTGGTATGACATACCAACTTGACATGCCTCAACAAAGTTTTGCTTACCGGTTTTGCCAAGTAAAATCTCCTGCAATACAAACCTAATGCATAAACACTTAGCAGGGTTTGTAACCTGATTGCAGAAGCCAACAAGTAAATAAACTTTAGCATCAATCTTGCTCTTGCATACACATCAAAACGGTAACCAATTGTATCAAGAATTCAACACACAATGCTTTCAACTCTTCAATACAAAAGTAAAACTGCAAAGCAAACTTATTATTGGGTACATAAGTAAAACAGTTTCAAAGGAACAACATAGATCAAGCAGAGTAGAGAGGGCGTCTGTATTCATCAAAGTACTCTTCACGGTTCTGAAACACAATCACGTAAATCGCATATATTATCCCTGGGATGTATCCTAAGATCGTCAGAGCCAAGCAGATCAAGAACTCTACCTGCAACATACAAATCAGACATGACAAAATTCAATCTCCATTCCCTAGTTATACATTCAGGATCAAACCTAAAACTACAGTGTCTGAGAAATTCCGCGATTCAACAGAAACTGAAGATCTCGAGAGAAGAGAGAAGACTTACAGTGCAACAGCCCTTCCTGAGACAAACTCCTAGAGGAGGAAGAAGGATCGCGATCAAGATCTCGCAGCAAATTTCGCAGTTACTCGGCATTTTTTCAGAGAAGAAAGATTGATTGATGAATCTTAATGGAGAAGAAAAGAGACAACAACACTGAAAATTGCCGTCACAGAGTACCAATGAAGAGCACTCCACGTTCGTTTGCGAGATCTGCACCGTTCATTTGTGGATATTAATATCCTACGGCTTCAAGTTACATCTCGTGAATCACTTACTTCACCTCCATGTTTCCACGTGGAGATTAGAGAACACGTAAAAGAGTATATTAAACCTAGTCTCTGACTAAGTGAGTCATGTGGCCGAGTCTCTGACTAAATTATTGGTAAACAACATCAAAAGTCAGTAGCCGTATCGGATCTGAGAATAGTTGTCTGAAACCACTCACTGCATTCTCAGGTTAATTCATGATTCATCAACCTCATGGTACAATGAGAATTTCTGTTTCTTAAGGATTATGTTCTCTTACTATAATCAGTTTGGGAGAATTTTTATATCGATTAGAAGTTAGTGGGAGTATGAGTAGAGAACCCGAGAGGTATTCCTTTAGTGTCAAATGTCAATGATAAATAGATATAAACAGATTGATGTGAATTCAACCTAAGAATGAACAACTCAATAAACCGATATGTCCAAGACTACTACGCATTTTACAATCCCGGGCAGTACAATGTTGGCAAAGAAACTGATGCATATATATACTTTAACATGGTTCGTAACTTGATTACAGAAACCAACAAGTATACAATACACATCAAAAAGATAACCAAATGTATCAATCAACACAACTCTTCAATACATAATTAGTGAACATATTGCAAAAGCAATTTATTGGATACAAAAGTAAAACATTTTCAAGGAACATACAATTCGAGTATGGACCAAACACATATATCAAGCAGAGTTGAGAGGGGCTCTGATTTCGCGAGATTGCTCATCACGGTTCTGGAACACGATCACGTAAAGTGCGTAAATTATGCCAGGAATGTAGCCTAAGATTGTCAAGACCAAGCAAATCAAGAACTCTACCTGCAAAACAAAACCAGAGTAAGAAAATTTCAAAACTCTTAATCATAATCAAATCAATGTACATATACATACGCAATCTTGAGCCTCTTTCACTCAAGTGAACCTAATATTCCAAGCTAAATCACAGTTCCACGATTCGGTATTTGAAACTAAAACTATGATTCTTCAAGTTTCACAGTAAACAAACATGAAAAATAAACAAACGAAGATTTCAGGAGACAGAGAGAAGAACTTACAGTGCAACAGCCCTTCTTGAGGCAAACACCAAGAGGAGGAAGAAGGATCGCGATTAAGATCTCGCAGAAAACTTCCATATTACTCGCCATTTTTACAGAGATTCGATCTCAAAACTATCAAAAGATCGAAGATATTAGTGGAGAAGAAGAGAGAAGAAGAACACTGAAAAGTTGCTGGCACCAATGAAGTAGCAATCCAACGTTTTTATAAAAAGTTTGAGCAATCAAGTCAACTACGAGATCTGACCCGTTTATTTAATCCTACGGTTTAGATTACATACCGACATCGCTTAAATCACCTTACCTTACCCCCACTACCTTAGATATTTTTTCATCTCGACGTGGATTAGAACATGGAAGATACGGTGTGACTTACCACAGTGGATCAGTTTTTAGATTTTTTTTTTTACTCTGTGACTCGACCATGTGACCAAGTGGGGCTAAGAAGGCCTTTCTACTAATAAATCTGGGCCCAGACCAGACTTGGAAGTGGACAGAAGCGTTAATGGTTAAATAAGACTATGATTAGACGATGTTCGTGTTGCTATAAAAGTATAAAGGTACGGAAGTTTGTATTCTTATGTGTAATCAGACCATTTGCATCGTGCATTTTTAGATCCAAATTTTTACATATGGTTAATTTAAACATGAATTTCAAACAAATTCAAATTTTATACCTGAACTAACATGTTTTGTGCCGAAGTGTACCTTGACTAAAATTATGTTAGTCAACGTTAACCGAATATTGACTAAAACGATATGTGGGTTAGTTGGCTAGGTAAGAAATACTTGAAAGCGACGTCGTTACATTGTTTTAGTAGAACGATGTCGTTTTCATATAGAGAAAACTCAAAATCGAATGTATAATTCTATAAATCTCCAAATGAAAACGACTTCATTTTATCGAATTTCGGATTCGATTTCGAGTTTTTTTTATAAAAAACAACATCGTTTTACTAAAACAACGAAACGATGTCGTTTTGACCCAACGAAACCGAGCCAGCTAACCTACATGTCGTTTTCCATTAACGTTGACTAACGGAATCTTGGTCAAAGTACGATTAGGCACAAAACATGTTAGTTCAGCTATAAAATTTGAATTTGTTTGGAGTTCAGAATTAAATTAACCATATGTAAAAGTTCGGATCCAAAAGAGCACGATGCAAATTGTCTGGGTTCAATTTGACCTTTTTCCCGTAATTTACTTGACTCTATGATTCAGACAAGAGCATAGTGTACAAAGGAGTTTTAGTGGTACACACACAAAAGGAGTTGGGAATTTAGAGCCAAAGCAAAGTAGAAACTAGAAAGGTTCCACATTGTTTTTAAGAATGTAAAGATGGGTAAGAATAAAAAGGAAGACTAAATCTCTCCAACTATTAACAACAACAAAAACTTGTTTTGATGTTGCAGCTGAGGAAAATAATGAAGCTTTGGTCCCAATCAAAGCTTTAGAACAAGACCAAGTCCACAAGAGTTTTTTAATGGGTAGTTGAGAGACTACCTCTTTTTAGTTTTGTTTTTTTCATTTCATTTAAATACAAGCAAATACAAATGGTAGAATCATTGATTCATGCGTACATGAGAAATGGAAGAGTGGAGAGATTGGCTCCTAATTAAAGGAAGACTAAATCTCTCTACAACTATTAACAACAACAAAAACTATGGAAGAAATAACAACTGAAAATATAAAAGAAAGAGTCAAATGTCTTGGACGACTTATCCAAGTATACTTCCGGCTCCGGTTGCTTAGTTGAACCAGTATGTGCGCATCAAATAACATGTCATGGAGGGATAACTCTTGTCTGCAATAACATAGAACTATCTAGGGAGCACCTACACTCATTTGATAGGAGGATATATATTGCTCAATGTTTTTTGCCAGCTAGATGTAACGTTACTACAAGTGATATGCTCAAATTTACCCTGAACTACTCTCTCAAATTAAGAGATCGTTTGTAGTATTTAGGGATCGAATCACAGGGAATCACAATCACACAATGGAATTTTAACTTCGAATCAAGCTAAGTATGAATGTAAATGTAAATAGAAATAGAAAATCAAATATGAAAATCAGACAAAGATTGTTTGTTCTTAAAATCAATTGGACAAAACGGTATGCAATGGGGATTTCGCAGGTATGACTCTCAATTGCAGAATGAAAGACTGTCAAGATATGTTAAGCGCCGTTCTAGAACTCGAAACACTACTATGAAATCAACCAACTTCTGTTGCGAAAAATATCTATGCCTAAACCCTAAAAAACCAAATTCCTTTGCGAGTCCTAACAATCCGGGCAAGCATTAATGTTCAAGTTCGATATGTTCACAAAATCCCTAGACCAAATTCCTTTGCGAATAAGTAATTTTGCTCATCTATGATTCAGTTCAGGTTCCTAATCAATGCTTCTGCATCTAACTAATCAACGTAGGATATCTAACTCAGGGTGATCAATCTTAAAATCAGAGTTAAAGCTATCAAGATGAAGAACAATAAGATAAATCCTAATAGTAATTTAACCCTAACAATTCACTTCTGGTGCGATAAAGAAATCTTCAAAACTGGAAAGTCTTTTCGTCATGGGCCTGTGTCGATCGACACACCTCCTGGTGTCCATCGACACTAATATCTGACGGCAATTGAAAATCCGTCCTAGTGACTTCAGCTCCTCTTTCCACAATGCTCCAAAATGCTCCATAATCAACAATTAAGCTCCACACGTACACAAACTTGGCAAGTCTCTAAAACACTCGAAAAACACCGAAAAGACGGTAAAAAACTGGTAAAAACCATGATATATCAACAAGTTGCTGGCCAACTCGGCCATGCTGAAGGTATAGATCTCCTATGAAAAGAAAAGTAAATGTTTAGATCACTGAAACGCTTAAGTATGCGGGAAGGAGGAAAAATCGTTTAACATGTGACACCATTTCATGGATTATATCAGATTATCAGTGCTACTAACAATTCAGTTCCCCAGTTTGATGACGTCCTTTAACATGGTTGGTTGAGTTCGCCAGCAACTTGGTACTTGAACTATACTCAATAACGCTCAGCTCAACATAGTCATGTTAGCATCTCCAAGAGCATACTCTCCTACCAAATGTGTGTAGTTGCTCCCTGGATAGTTCCCTTGCATATAAGAATTACCCTCTCATGATACTTATTTTCCTTTGGAAATTCCCTAGCTGTAACATCAAAACACCAAGTTTGATTACTAACCCACGTTTTGAACTTTAATCTGAGATAAATCAGAACTTATAACGAAAATTTTGAATAAACGAACATAAACTTATCCTAAACATAAAAACAAAATCAGAACATAACAACCTAATCTCAAATTTTCTTCTCACAGAGCTTAGAACTTAGGTTTTACTTTTTTTCTCGAGGAGGCAACTAGATCCACAACATATGAGCTTAAGAGAGCTCTTATTTTTTAAGAGAGCTTAAGGTTTTTATAGGTTTTATTATAAGGTTTATAAGACATATAATAGGATTTTACAAAGTTTGTAAGATTTTATAAACTTTATAAACATGTTTTACCTCATAAATTTTATAAATGATAATAAAAGTGATATTTTGAAAATGGATAGGGTACTTTTGAAAGCTGGAATCATAAATGTAGTATTTTTGAAATTCCACCAATTTAAATGATTCAGAAGATATTTGACAAATTATATCCTTTCAGTTTTACCAGAGATTATTTTGGTACACAGTTGAGACTTTTAGCTGAAAAGCAAAGGATTTTCCGGTCTTGACATGCGTAAAATAGCCATAGAGAAATTCAAATTGGCTTATTGATCTCCTTCAAACTCTTCAAGCTCCTCGCTTCTAGGATTGGGTAGAAGCGTTGGTCTGATGATGATGCTGGGGTTGCTTGCACAAAAAGCTATAAAGGCTATGGTTAATGACATACGAGAGATTAATTAAATTTGTTTTTAAACGATAGTCTTAAACCATATGATTTGTATATTTTTTTCTTAAACATTTACTTTAACTAATTTTTCACAATGTGTATTTATTTGACTCTATGATTTAGACCTAAAGCAAAGAAGAACTTTAGGTACAAAGGAAATAAAAAGGAACATTTAAACCAAAAAAGTTTAAGAATTAGAGACAAAGACAAATTATTAGAAAGGTTTTAAATTAAAGATGGATAAGAACATTATGGATAATGTCGTAGGAGGAAGCAGAGCATCGAAACTTGTCAACAAGTTGATCAAAACATGCCGTCCATAAACACCATAACCATTCCACTTCAGATTACTCGGTCTTGACATATGTGAAAGGTTTAGAAATTATAACCTTCTAACTCACAACTAATTGATGCATCTGTAACATTTGGACAACTCTTAATCCAAAGTACCTTTAGTTTAGGGCACCTGCAAATGGAAACCCCAAGAAACGTAAATGAATTATGAAGTACGAGATCACTTAAATCAAGCAACAAAATCAACAACAAATATTGAAGTCTTATATTAGCAGATATTTCATTCACCTTATGATACGTACCTCTCAGCTGCGTAAGATAAAGAGTGATCCGTACATTGTCTGACCCGAATCTCTGTGAGACAGACTGGAGGATTGAGTCGACCTTATCCTCATATTCAGTATTCCACCAATTGATCGACTCGAGAACAAAAGAAACGGAGTTTCGATATCAAAGATCGTGTTGAGTGATGGGTCATGGCATGCTTTTAACCAAGTCTTGCAGACCAGCATCGAACCATCTTTGCTCTTGGCTCAACCGTGAGAAGATGTCGATGAGATATTCTCGAGTCAACTCAGCCCAAATAGGGCTGAGTATCGATCCCATCTCTAGCCTTTCTCCATTGTCGTTGACTTCCATTAGATAAAGATTTTCGTGGTTTTGGGCAAACAGAGTTTCTATCATCAAATGTTTGACTTTTAATTTCTTCTTTTTCCGGTTGATAATGATTTTTTTTCATGATTTAAAATTGATTAGAAAAATAAAAACAAAATCTCTAAATCAAATTAAATGTGTTTATTGCATATGTAACAAAATTGTAAAATAACCTTTTTAATCAGAAGAAAAATAACCATGCATTTTTATCAAAAATATAATAACAATAATCAGTTGACCGTATTATTATGATCATTGATCAATGTGTGGTTTAAGGTTGGATATGTGATCAAAGCGAGGCAGTATCTTTGTAAGATGATTCAAGTTAGTTTGAGTCCAGATCATTTCACATTTACATATTTAATTCTTGGTCACTCTAGAAGACACAATGTGGATGCTGCGTTTCAGATTTATTAGGAGATGGTCGATCATGGGTGTGCACTACTAGGCTATGATAATCTTATATTGTGGCTTTTATAATGACGAAATAGCTCGTAGAACGCTGGCTTAATCATGGGAAGAGAGACCGATCTTGAAGTTGCAATCACTTGATGATATGCCAATACTTTGTCTTGTGTGAATCTGATGAAGTATGCTTTTCATTTCCTTTCGCATTTGGGGAGTTTAGAGTATTTGGAGTTTATTTCCCTTTAGTGGATTTTTTTCCTTGGCTATTAATTCCAATTGACTTTAGATTTTTAAGTCCTAAGAAAGTAAGAAGGTATTTTTTTTTTTTTTTTTTTTGAATTACCAGGAGGTTCCGGGCCTAAGCCCATAATCCCCCCAGGCCCGAAACCACAGCATGTAATATTAGTTTCGTCCCAAGCGCCACTCGAACCAGCGACCTCTAGGCTTTGCCTGAGATCTTTACCAGTTGAGCTATTGGCTCTTGGTAAGAAGGTATTTGCACGACCACAACAAAGTCCTAACCTGCTTTGGGTTTTTCGTTCGACTGTCTCTTGATTTAACCTTAAAAATACATAAACAGCATGTTCATCAGAGAACCCTTCCAAATTTGATATGCAATTCGATGAGCTTTGAAGTTATCATGATTAATTGATTATGTTCAGTCAATTTGGTGTTAGAATCTATTAGAATAACTAATTTTCTCATTATTGATTCCTCAAACGGAATAATGTACATGTTAATGATATATATATACACATATACTTAACCGGTTAACTATACAACTAAACCGGGATTAATATCCTAACTATATACATTTGATAGCCTCCCTCAACTTGAAGGTGTAAAGATATTGTACACGCCCAACTTAGATATGAGTTCTCGGAATGGAGTAGGATACAAAGCTTTAATAAACACATCCGCAAGCTGTTGATCAGTCCTAACATACATGGTCTTGAGGAAACCCCGATCAATCATCTCACGAACCTTGTGGCAGTCACGTTCAATGTGTTTTGTGAGTTCATGGAAGACTTGATTACTTGAAATATGCATAGCAGAGGTACTATCAAAATAGAGAAAGACCGGAGGCTTGAAAGGAACTCCAAAATCCATCAAAATGCCAGCTAACCAAATCAACTCTTTAGTAGCCATATACATTGCTCTGTATTCAGCTTCTGCAAAACTACAAGATACAGTGTCTTGCTTCTTGGATTTCCATGTGATCAAAGAATCTCCCAAAAACATTGCATAGCATGTGACAGACTTTCTTGAATCAAGACAAGCACTAAGGTCAGAGTCACAGTAACCTCGCAAATCAAACTTGTTATCAGCAGGATAAAACAAGCCTGCACCACTTAAACCTTTAAGATATCTCAAAATCTTGTGAACTGCTTTAAGATGATCATCCGTAGGAGCAGAGGAATATTGAGAAAGTTTGGATACTCAGGTCTTGTGATGACTAGATATTGTAACTTCCCAAGTAAACGTCTGTATTGTTTTGGTTCTTCAAGAAGAATACCATCATCTTTAGACAAATGTTGATTAGGCTCCATTAGAATAGTAGATGGCTTACAACATGAAAATTCTTGAGGAAGCCAATAAATCCAATGTGTACTTCCTTTGATTCACAGAAATACCAGTTTGGGATCTTGCTATTTCCAAACCAAGGAAGAACTTAGGAGCACCAAGATGTCGAAGTTTGAAATGAGTACTCAACTGTGTCACCAAGTCTGAAACAACTTTGTCATCTGTACTAGCAATGAGAATATCATCTACATACACCAACATCACCAAGAATATCCCATCATAATGTTTCACGAACATTGTATGATCACCAGAGCACTTTTCAAAGCCTAATAGCCGTAGTGTAGAAGAAATTTTGATGAACTATTGGCGACTAGCTTGTTTGAGACCATAGATAGATTTCTTCAATTTACACACAGCATTGGGTGAAACAGTGACTCCCTTCAAATCAGCATATCCTAGTGATAACTTCATATAGATTTCTTCGTCCAAATCACCATTCAAGAAAGCATTGGAAATGTCAAGTTGTGTCAAAGATCACTTTAGTTTAGGTGTTAAAGCTAACATAAACTTGACAGTAGCAAGCTTAACAACTGGTGAAAATGTTTTAAAGAAATCAATTCCTTCTTGTTGGGTGTAACCCTTAGCTACCATCCGAGCTTTATGTCTCTCCAAACTCCCATCCGCATAAAACTTCAATGTATAAATCCACTTATATCCAATAGCAACTTTTCCTTCTGGTAGATCACAAACATCCCATGTATTTGTACGTTCCATTGCACTCATTTCCAAACTCATAGCATTACACCATTCCTTGAATTCCTTGGCTTCCAAATATTTCTCAGGTAATGGGATGTCAGAAAGAATGTTTAAGAATGCATAGAAAGACTCAGATAGAAGCAAATCGGAGCTCGACGACGACGATTTCTGGTGAAAACAACGAAGAAGGGAAGAAATTTCAACGAGAAAGATGAATCAAAGCTAGAGAAAAAAAGTCGACTGATACCATATTAAAATAACTGATTTTCTCATTATTGATTTTTCAAACGGAATAATGTACATGTTAATGATATATATACACATATACTTAACCGGTTAACTATACAAGTAAATCGGGATTAATATCCTAACTATATACATTTGAAAGAATCAAATATTTCTACCGCTTGGTCGAATCCCAAATTAATCTTGACTAATCTGAAGAACAAAGAATTTGCTGTTCCAACACATGATTGGGGTGAATTTGCCTAACAATTTTTTTTGCGATGCAACACGGAATGATCCGTAGCGAGAGACAGGACATCGTTTTGAATATTTTTTGAATAGGCTATAAAATTTGAATTTGAGATCAATTAGATAACTTGTTACCAAAATGTTACATTAATCTTCTAAGAAAACAATATTTTTAAGGAAAATAAATTAGTCTAAAAGGATATTTTATGAAACAAATAAAGTATAAGATAATTATTTTGTAACGAATTAAATGTGAGCACAGAACCTAACAATTTGTTTGTTGAATTTATCTTTTACAATTGTTGTCAAAAAAATTAAAAAAAACAATCACATATAGAACAGAAAAGCATATAAAAAGGCCAAAAAGCTTAACATAGTTTTAAAAAGTTCAGCCAAAAGAGGAAATAGGTATAAACACAAATTTATATGAATTCAATGAAGGAACAAAACTTCAAATTCTTCAACCTTGAGGTATTGTTCGTAACACCAACGCTTGTCAAGTTCATACACCCAAACAAGTCCAGATACTCTAGATTCGAACATGTTTTACATATTTGTGCAAGACCATTATCATTCAATATGGAGAATCGAACTTCCAAGTGCCTCAGCTGATGCATGTATTTTCCGATTACATACGCTTCAATATTTCCATAAATCATGATAGATGGTATCTCCAGGTAGTTACGAGGCACGAAACTTGTGTTCTCTAACCTTGCGACTTCGGAAAGATCCATCAAATTCATTTTCAAAATCTGTAGATTCTTGCAATTCATACCCAACATAGTCATACACTCGCAAGTTATTTCATACGAGCAGCTTATATCAAGTTCCTTGAGCTTAGGGCAACTTAATGCTATCTTCTTGATCGAATCATCTGTAACTTTAGGGCAATACTTAACCCAAAGTACCTCAAGATTAGGGCACCTATAAATAAAATTTTCAACAAGTTGAAACCTAGCTATATCATTAAGTTTAGCATAAACCTCTATATATAAAAAAAAAAAATTTGGTAAGAGTAGTTCGATCAATTTTTTGCTATTAATCTCCAAGTAATGAAAATAGGGAATTTTGAAACAAAGACGTACCTCTCCGCAACGTACGAAATAGATTGATTCGTACAATGCCTAATTCGAATTTCCTTGAGACCGCCTTGGCTCCGATCGACAACAGACCGAAGGAGTGTGTCGACTTTTTCCCCAAACTCAGGACTCCACCAGTTGCTTGAATCAGAGCAAGACACCAAAGAAGTTTCAAGATCGAAAACCGTATTGAGCGACGGATCTTGGCACGTGTTCATCCACGTCTTGCATACAAGCATCGGTCCGGTCCATCTTTGTTCCATGGTCAGTCGTGAGAAGATGTCTAGAAGACATTCCGGAGTCAACTCCGCCCACGCAGAGCCGATTCCGGATTCCATCTCCACCTTTACTCCGGTGTCGTTTCGATTGTTGAGTAAGATCACTTTCTTGTATAAACCTCGAGCTGGTTTAATTAAAAAATTATGAGAGATAAATCGAAAAGATTATATCGTTTTGTCTAAAATATCTTCCTTTTTCCTCTGTTTGCTCTCAGGGAATACGAATAGTCAGAAACAGGAGTTTTTATCTTCAAATATGTAAGACTTCGTAGCTATTTTTCAGCTTACAATTAGTTATACGTCACCCATTTTTTATATTAAATTTAGTATAATAAGACCAAATACAACATGGTTCCATGTACTCTTTTTTGGTCAACTATTTTGAAGATTTTAATAAAAATCATTAAAAGTTTTCTAAATTCATCCTACACATGGTCTATGCAAGGGGACCAGGTTACTTATAACTCGAATGGCATTTGATGTTATCGAGGAGTGTGTGATAACTGGTAGTAAAGTGGGTAAGTTGGCGTTGATTACTCGGATGTTTGTTTCTCCGCAAGAGGGCAACGTTTTCTTTTCTATTGAGGTATCGACAATTTCCTCCTCCCTCCGTTATTTTATATTTGATGTTTAAGAGTGATTTTTCTGTTTTGTTTTTATTGATTTTTTCAATTTTCTATGCAAAATTAATTGTGATTTTGAGTTTTTGACTATTTAAATTTTGCCGATTGTTTTTCTATTGGTTGATTTTTTTTGGAATGGATGATAAAACATGTTTTGTTTTGAAAAAATAGAAAATTAATTGATTTCTTAATTTATGTGTAGAAACCTTAAACATCAAACTAAAAAGAACGGATGAAGTATTACTTTTGCATTCACGATGCGTATCAATAAAAGTCAGGGCCAAACCTTAGAGAATGTTGGTTTGTATATACCTAAATCCGTTTTCACGCACGATCAGTTATACGTTGCCGTGTCGAGAATTGCTTCTAGAAAAAGTCTAAGGATTCTTATAACCGTTAAGGATGGGAAACCGATTAGTCGAACAACAAACGTTGTTTATAACGAGGGCCTTTTTTTAAACTTATAGTTTTAGTTGTATGTTTGGCATGGTTTAATTTTAAGTTTAGTCATTTATACAAGATCTTGGTTTTTCTTATGTTTCGGTTTCTTTTTGTTTTGGTTGGATTTTTTCTTTGTTTACTTTATAAATATTTACCTTATAAATATTCAGTATGTTGTTAAAATTGTTTCATATGTTCGTTTCTTTATAACGCATATTTTTTTTATTTTTTTTTGGACAACTCTTTATAACGCATCTTATATAATATTTTAAGGTTCTCAAAACTTCAATGCATGAGAGGTTGCCATGTGTCATCTACTCTTTTGACATTTGACATTTTTTTTTAAAAAAAATTTTGACAATTAATTCTAACAATTTCATAGCTAATTAATGTTCATTTCAACAACAAGTTGCAATATAAATTCGTCATTATTTTCTTTCTTTCTTTTATATTCAACAAAACTATGATTCTAAATTTTGCAAATTTTAAACAGTTTCAAAAACATATCTTATATTATATAATATTTTAATATTTTAAGGTTCCTAAAACTTCAAGCCATGAGAGGTTGCCATGTGTCATCTACTCTTTTGACATTTGATATATATTTTTTTAAATTTTGACAATTAATTTTAACAAATTCATAACTAATTAATGTTCATTTCAACAACAAGTTACAATATAAATTCGTCATTATTTTCTTTATTTCTTTCATATTCACCAAAACTATGATTCTAAATTTTGCAAATTTTAAACAGTTTCAAAAATATATTTTATCTAATATTATAGCGTTTTCTTAAATTCAAGTCATGGATGTCATGTGTCACCTATTCTTTTCACATTTGGCTTTCTAATTTTTTTATTAAAAAATTCACTTTATAATTAATCCAAATAATTTTTTAAAAACCACGTTAACAAGACAAATGTTTAAAATTGTGTCTCCGTATAAATAGTTGTGATTTGAAAACAAAAGGTTACAAAAAAGTTTTAATAAAAAGGAGTAACATGAACAAACACATAATGTTGTGAAAAAATTAAGAAATGATTTAAGAACATTTAAAACTGTTAGAATGCTAAAATCTAATTAAAAAATGTATAATTTGTTTTTTCTTTTTAAGTCCTCACAGTTTTTAACTTCAATTTGCCAATACTAAAAAAATTTGTAGTAGACAAAGTAACGCTTCTAACCAATACTCGCTGAAAAAGAATTTATTCTAACACAAATTAAGAATCCAGAAAACAGATTCATTTCACTACTGAATCGATGCTAACGACAAAAATCATAACAAATTAATAAAGAGAGTGAGACAAAAATACAATCAACCTGCAATTATTCTTTTACTACGATTCAAAGTTATCACGAAGCAATTACAAAATGCATCCCAAATTTTTTGTTGAGATTATATGTCTCACTAAAATCAAAGCATACTACAATTTATCTAATCAATGATTTTTTACAAATGTGTTTGATGCAAGAAAAAAAGACAATCAATCATTTTTGTTAAGGAACTGTAGTGAATATTGATAAAGACATACATGTTAGGGATTTGTACAAAAAAAATGTCTTCCATATGCTAAAACTTTTATTAATAAATGACATATTTCTTTTTTCATATAACATTATATATGTCCATTAATTTTCTACAAATGCTTAGTCTTCTAACGTAAATAATTATTTATGATTAACATTAAATTTATATAACAGTAAATATAAAAATAGTGAAAAAAATTATTAACTTATTGTAATTATTTTTTAAACCCACGCAACGCGTGGGCAATCCCTAGTATAATATATTCGTATAAGGTTCTAAATAGTATTAATTTAGTTATTTTTATTATTTTTTGGTTCTGTAATTTATGTTTTTGAGTTAATTTGTCTAGAGTCGATGTGTTAAGTTTACTTGCTGAAAGTGTTATAAGTTAGGGAATTTTGCTAAATTGACCTAAATTGGAAGGTATTTTGTCCCACTAACCTAACACCTTTTTGTGTCAAAAATTCCCTAAATTACCCTTTAATAAACTTTGAAAATTCAAAATAAATAGGTTTTATAATGTTTTAAAATAAGGAAAAATCAAAAATGTTATGTAGAAGGTATATAGTTTCATGTTAATATTTTTTTTATTCAAAAAAGTGTTATAAAATTAATTTTTTTCCGTCTACCAAGGTCAAATATGCCGGTAGATTGCACTTTCTACCAAACAACACAAATCTGCGATGGCTAGAAACCTCTGTTCTGCCAATTGTTCTATTTCTACGCAATGTAGAAAATAAGTTCCACGATTTGGCTTGTTGCTGCCAATTGCAGAAACTAGTTTCTGCCATTCGTCTTGTCTTCTACGCCATGTAGCAGGTGCATTCTACCGCATTCATCTACATCTTACCTATATTCTACCGTTGGTAGATGGTGGTTTCTACCAAAATTAGTTTTATTTCCTTAAATCTAAGATCTTATAAATCGTGATTATTTACTTTCCTTAACTAATATATTTAAAAAAAAAATTCCTAAATCTAATTTTTTCTGATCGTGATATATTTTAAAAAAAATATTAATCCCAATTTCTGAGTGTTTAAAAATCAAAAAATAAATAATTTTTTTTTTTTTTTTTCAAGAGCTAAATTGAATTTCAAAAATGACTTGGTTAAGGGGACAATAACACCTTCATATTAGATTAGTGGGACAAAACACCTTTCAATTTGGGTCAAATTAGCAAAAATCCCTATAAGTTATCTTATAACAATGAAAGTTGATAACAATGATCTGCGGTAATTAGTTTTATATACAGAACGTAACGTAGCCATATACTGCACCTAGAACCATTAATATAGCCGTGCTGGGTAGCCCTAAATCTCTGATGGATGAATCTCCGAAAATGGTGTACCCTAACCCCAAAGTTTTCTTCGATATGGAAGTCGATGGCATGCGGGCAGGTCGTATCGTCATGGAGCTCTTTGCCGACACGACCCCGATGACGACGGAGAACTTCCGGGCTCTCTGTACTGGAGAGAAAGGCATGGGGATGTATGGTAAGCCACTCCACTTCAAGGGATCACTGATCCACGATATTGTCCCTGATTTATATTGGAGGGGTGGAGATATAACTGACGGGGGCGGATGGGGAAGAAGAGAATCGATCTACGGCCCTAAATTCCCGGATGAGAACTTCATCAAGTCTCACGATCGTCCAGGTATCCTCTCCATGACCAACTGTGATCCAGATGCCAACGGATCTCAGTTCCAAATCCTCATGAGGGAGTATCCGCTTCTCGACCAGTCGCACGTCGTGTTCGGACAAGTTGTGGAGGGATTCGATGTGATCAAGGTCATTGATTCGATGGTTGGAACACCAAATGGAGACCCTTCCCGCCCCCTGAAAATCGCTGACTGCGGTCAGATTGGTGGTGCTGAATCTCTTTTTGATAAATACGAGGGACTTGATGATTCTGAGATACCAATGGTAACTTTTATCGTTTTTATATGTTCTTGTTCTTCGTTTGGTTCTTCTCTTCCGAGTTTTATCTCCATATACATTATACATAGTTATAAACATTCATATATTGTTTGATATGGATTAAATAAATGTTTTTGTCCAATTTTTTGTTAACAATTTTCCAAAAGATGTTTTAATAATATAACTTAGATCTAAAATATCTTATTTTAGAATGTTTTATGATGTAAAGACACCTAAAATCGCCTAGGATTCGATTAGTCTCCCCAGCTTAGCACCTACCGCTTTCTTGAGCATTGCTTGTTAGTTATTGAGCTTCATAGTTTCTGCTTTAATCTGTTATAGTTTATCACATGATTGTTTTGTTACTGAATTGTAAATGGTTAGCCAAACAACACCAATTACTAGTTTGACGCCTTATTTTGTTATGTGTACCAGTTATTCAGGATATTAATCTCTAGTGGCTAAAGTATTTGACATACGTTTTAATATCCACTTGTTATTCTTTTTGTATAATTTACTAGGAAGTCAGATTTGCTATAGCGCTTGGTAAGTTGGCAGAACTGTTGCGAGCCGCACATTTGAAGTTAGCTGAGTTGATGGCACTGACAGAGAAATGGGAGAATGAGAAGGTAATGTGTCCGGCTTAGTATATCTCGTAGATCTATCCTATAACTACGAATGGTAGCTTGTGTTCTTTCAATATTTGGTGTGTTTTTCTTTGCTCTTCGTTAGGATTTGAGTTTGGTGTTTTTACCTTCTAGTTTTAAACGTTATTATTATCCAGATCCAGTGTTTTTTTATTTAATATGTACTGTACGCTGTTGTCTTTATAATTAAAACCAAAACTATAAATGTTCAACTGGTAAGAAACAAAACGGAGGAGAGGCTTACTATGGAGATGTTATCGAACAGAGAAAACCACAAAAGCTGCAGATGTGAAACTAACTGAGAAACAAATAAGAAAACCAGCACCTTGGGAAATGTATGACTGGTAACAATTGTCACGAGTTACACTTGTGGCAAAGGATTCTTCAAGGCAGTTGCTTGCAGGAGAGGAAGCGATGATGTCCCAAACTTCAACGAAGATATGAGAGATTCAATATCTTTAGTGATGTGCATGAACAGAGGAAAGGCTTGAGGGTTGTTGAGTGCCTCTTTAACACGATCGCAAGAGCATTTGATTAGAGTTTTTTTTATGAAATTCTTGTTATGTAGGCTTTCTGCAACAACAAAAAAACCCATTAAAGTAGATTCCTTAGAGCACCTCAATGAGGATTTCTATCTCCTTCATTGCGAGGGCTTAGCTTTTTTAACCCTAAGAAAGAGACTTTCAGCCTCAAACTCATACTTTCAGGCTACTTACGGCCAACACCCCGCCAAAATCTTCGTACTTCTCCCTTTCTTCCTCTGCTTCTTCCTCGATTCCGTTTAATCTTTTGACCGGAATCTCTCTCACACTCTTTCTCTGTTTCTTACTTCCTCCTCTCTTCCTACCAAATTTCTTACCAAACGTACCGATACCCCATGGATCCACTTCTCTTGCACCCGGATTTACATACTTTACACTCTTGTTTTTTGGTTCTTCTATACCGATGTTCTGCGCCTCCCTGTTGTCTTTACCTCTTTTCTCTTTGTTGACCACCATTGTGACTTGAGTGTTGGAGAGTCGTTGGAAAATACCTACCCGTTGTGTTTACCGTGGCCTTCACGTGTTTGCTAACTATGCAGGAGCGGATCATTTGTATATAATTAGTCGATTACCAAAAAGAATAAAATGTATGTCACTGGGGAAAAGTAAGTTTTGATAATATAATATGTTAAATAATTTTACAAAAAATAACATCATAAAATTATATGAATTCAATGAAAGAACAAAACTTCAAATTCTTCAAACTCGAGATACTGTTAGTAACACCAATGGTAGTCAAGTTTCTACACCCGTACAAGTCCAAATGCTCTAGATTGGAACATGCTTTACACATACTGGCAAGACCTTTATCACTCAATGTGGAGAATCGAAGTTCCAGGTGCTTCAGCTGCTGCATGTGTTTCCCAATATAATGCGCATCAATATTCCCTAAAGTCATGGTAGAGGGTTTCTCCAAATAGTTAGAAGGCACAAACCTCGTGTTCTCTAACCTCGAGACCTCGGTGGGATTCATCAAATTATGTTTCAGTATCTGAAGATTCTTGCAATTCGTACCCAACATTCCCATACACTCGCAAGATATTCCATAAGAACAGCTTATATCAAGTTCCTTGAGCTGAGGGCATTTCAAGGCTATGTTCCACATCGAATCATCTGTAACTTTGGGGCAATACTTAACCGAAAGTACCTCAAGATTAGGGCACCTGCACATAAAACAATCACTTTAAAATAATTTAAAACCTATGTCACTTATATTCAGCATCAAAACCAATGGAAATATATCCAAAAATGGAATTTCGTTAGAGCTTCCCAACAAATATTTTAAATTTCGATCAAATTTTGCTATTTAATCTCCATGTAATAAAAATATGGAATCTTGACACAGATACGTACTAACCTCTCGGCAACGTATGAGATAGATTGATTCGTACAATGCCTGACTCGAATCTCCTTGAGACCGCCTTTGCTCCGGTCGACAACAGACCGGAGGATTGTGTCAACTTTTTCCCCAAACTCGGGACTCCACCGGTTGCTTGCACCAGAGGAAGACAGAAATCGAGTTCCGAGATCGAAGACCGAATTGAGCAACGGGTCTTGGCACGCGTTCATCCACGTCTTGCAGACAAGCATTGGTCCGGTCCATCTTTGTTCCATAGTCAGCCGTGAGAAGATGTCTAGGAGACATTCTGGAGTCAACTCAATCCATTCAGGGGAGATTCCTGGTTGTATCTCCACCTTCACTTTCTCGTGGTTGGCTTTGGTTAGAGAGAGAGCTTTCCGACGGTTGAGTAGGATCACCTTCTTGCATAAATCACGAGCTGGTGCAATTAGAAACTTCAGAGAAAGAAACGTAAAAGATTGTTTCATCTTCTCCATTATCTTTTTTACTCTCTTTGAGTACGAATAGTCGAAAATGAGTTTATATCTTCAAATGTTGTAGACTTTTCAGCTAACGGTTATTTGTACGTTGCCCACTTTTAGGACTTATACATGGTTGCAAGTAATAATTTGAAGATTTCTATTTATTTGTATTCTTCTCCAGTCAACGGTCATCAAGAACCCTTCTAAGTTCGACACACAATCTAATCCAATAGCAAGAACAACTTTATATATATTCTATAACTTTTAAATCTAGACAAATTGGATAATTTGTTACCAAAAGTTACATTAAACTTCCAAGACCAGCAATATAGTGTATTTAAAAGAAAAAGAAAAAAAATTAGTCTCCAAAGGACATTCTTTTGTGAAACGTAGAAAGCTACAACTACAAGATCATTATTTTCTTACAAATCAAACGTGTGCACACCTACTAACATATTTGTTGAATTCATCTTTTACAGTTGTTGTCAAATTAAAAACCAATAACAAAAAGGATAAAAGAAAATAAAAAGCTTACCTAAACTTTTGTTTAACTCAACTAAAGAAATACAAAGAAAAGGTATCAACACAAAACTATATGAATTCAGTTGAAGAACAAAGCTGTAAAATTTGGTTTCTTGATCTCCTTCAAATTCTTCAAACTCGAGATACTATTATTAACACCATCGCTCGTCAAGTTTCTACATCCGAACAAGTCCAAATACTCTAGATTCCAACATGATTTACAAATATTGGCAAGAGCTTTATCATTCAATGTGGAGAATCGAAATTCTAGGTGTTTCAGCTGATGCATGTGTTTTCTAATTACACACGCATCCATATACCCATAACTCAAGATAGATGGCTTCTCCAAATAGTTACAAGGCACGAACCTTGTATTTTCTAACCTTGTGACTTCGGAAGGATCCATCATATTCAGTTTCAGAATCTGAATATTCTTGCAATACGAACCCAACATTCTCAAACATTCGCGAGATATTTCATAAGAGCAGCTTATATAAAGTTCTTTGAGCTTAGGGCACTTTAAAGCTATCTTCTTCATTGAATCATCTGTAACTTTAGGGCAATACTTAACCGAAAGTACCTCGAGATTAGGACACCTACAAATCAAATCATCGAATAAGCGATTTGGATTCCCAAGAAAATTCAAATGTTATACCGAATTCGATCAAAGTCCTCCACGAAAATCAAGTGTAAATGACGGAATCTTGAAACTGAGACATACCTCTCAGCGACATACGAGATAGATCGATTAGTACAATGCCGGATTCGAATCTCAGTGAGACCGCCTTCGCTCCAATTGACAACATACTGAAAGATAGAATCGATTTTATTTCCGAATTTGGACCCCCACCACTGTTGGGATATCAATCCAAGTCTCATATCGGAAGTTTAGACAATAATATTTTAATATATAAGTATGTCCAACTCTAATTAATATGAGGCCTTTTAGGAAGGAGCCCAAAGATAAATCCGTGCGGGCTTTACCTCTAGGCCCAAAGCGGACAATATTATACTAATGAGGAAGTTGGACATGGGCTTGACAAGCCCCAATAAATGGTATCAGAGTCATGGTTCAGAGAAGTGGACTTGGAGATCCGTTGTGGGAGTCGAGCCCTAAAAAAGATTACCTACGAACGGTACAAGAATGTGCCAGGTTTCGTTTAAAGTAAAAAAGTCCACGAGTTATGTGGTACTTGGCTTGATGGGGAGATTGTTGGGATATCAATTCAAGCCCCACATCGGAAGTTTAGACAAGAATAGTCTAATATATAAGTAATGTCCAACTCTAATTAATACGAGGCCTTTTAGGAAGGAGCCCAAAGATAAATCCAAAGCGGACAATATCATACTAATGAGGGAGTTGGACATGGGCTTGACAAGCCCCTATAAAGGATTAAAAGTCACGAAAGTTTTCAACAAAGAGGTGAAGTCGAGCCATGACGGAACCAAAATCAACAACTCGTCCTAAGGAGTTGGACAAGATGGTCTCAATTCAATGTCCTATGCTAACCTCTACAAATTATACGGTATGGGCTATGAGGATGAAAGTCTTGTTACGAATACATAGAGTGTGGGAAACAATAGATCCTTGAGTTGAACAGAAGGTTGCTATTTTAACAAAGGCATTGGCACGAATCATGTTCAAAGAGATGAGGAGCTTAATTGGAGTTCAAGTGATCGAAGGTCAAGCAGCTGGAGCACCCAAGATTCAAGTTGGAATTACGGGGGAGAATGTTGGATAATTCCAAGAAGTTATAAGAAGATTCTAGAAGACATAAAAATAAGAAAATAGATAAGAAGATTATAGAAGACATAGAAATAAGGAAATAGATAAGAAGATTCTAGAAGAGATAGAAATAAGGAAATATATAAGAATAAGGAAAGATAGGAATAAGAAAATGTGTATAGGTTAAGGGGAAGTTTAATCCTATAAATACAGAGGTTTATGGAGAGATGTTCCATAAGACTAAGACTAAGATTTAGAGAATAAGACTTAGAGAGATGTTATATGGAGAGATGTTCCAAAAGAACTAGAAAAAAAAATTTAGTTTTGTGTGAGTTTCTAAATCTAATAAGAAGTGGAGTTCTTTAATCTTTGAGTTTGAGTTGTTCTTTTAGACTTTAACCACCAGCTAATCGAACTTGGTAGAGATTAAAATTTAGCTTCGAGATTGAAGACCGAGTTGAGCGATGGGTCTTTGCACGCGTTCATCCACGTCTTGCAGACGGGCATCGGTCCAGTCCATCTTTGTTCAAGGCTCAGCCGTGAGAAAATGTCCAGGAGTCATTCTCGAGTCAACTCAATCTAGTCAGGGCGGAATGTCGATCCCATCATGTTGGAATAAACTTGTCCCATCTGATCATGAGTTTAGGGATTGAAAATACAAAAAAGAAGAAGGGGATTAAGATTTAACTACAAATATATGTACTAGCTTTAAGAATTCTTGCTACTCAAGTTACCTTCTTGATATTAGGAGCGCTTCGTGGTTTCGATTCTTTAAGTTAAAAAAAGTTAAAAGTTTCGATGCAGTTGACCATTTTAGTACAATTACAATAACAACTTAAATACATGGTTCCAAGTACTACATATTTTGAACATTTCAACAAATCTCTTAGTAAGAAATTAATTCTCTATATTCATCCAAAATTATTATTTAAATATTATTTTAAAACTTATCCTAATGCAAATCAATATTAGTTGAATATTAAATAAATCTCCTAGTAAGGAATTGGTTTGTTTACATGTAGCAGTGGTATTTTTGAAAACTATACAAAGTAGTAATGTTTTTCAAAACAATTTACTGTATAATATTGGCGGTACTTTTGCAATTGTTCCTAAAAGAAGCTCTAGCCTCTATCTATATTATTTTATTATTTTATAAAGTTTAGCTAGTTAATGGGATTAACAAAATCATAAGTATAAGATAATTATTTTCTTACAAATTAAATGCGAGCACAAAAACAAAGCAATTTTTCTTGTTGAACTTATCTTATACCGCTCTAGTCACATTGAAAACCCAATCACAAACAAAATCAGAAAAATAAAAGAAAGTTAATTAATCAACACAAAACTATATGAATTCAATCAAAGAACAAAATCTGGTTTCTTGAGCTCCTTCAAGTTCTTCAAACTCGAGGTACTGTTAGTAACCCAATCGCTACTCAAGCTCTTACACCCGAACAAGTCCAAATACTCTAGATTCGAACACTTTAGGCAAAGAAGGGCAAGAGCTATACCAGTCAATGTGGAGAATCGAAGTTCTAGGTGCTTAAGGTGTTTCATGTGTCTCCCAATTGCATAAGCATCAACAATATTCCCATAATTAGATAAATCCGCCAGATAGGTATAAGGCACGGACCTTGAATGCCACCTCGCGACCTCGGAAGGATCCATCATGTTTCGTTTCAGAATCAGAAGATTTTTGCAATTCGCACCCAACAACATCATACCCTCAGAGGATACTTCAAAAGAGCAACTTATATCAAGTTCCTTAAGATTAGGGAAATTTAATGCAATCTTCCTTATAGACTCAATTGTAACTCTTGGGCTATACTTAACCCAAAGTACCTCAATATTAGGGCACCTACAAACAAAATTCACTATTTAAATTCGACTCTTTATATTCAGCATCAAAGATTCCCAACAAAATTTGTAATATGATATACTAATTCGATTAAAAATCATGCAATGGACCTACATATGGAATCAAAGCAAACATAACGGAGACTAACCTTTCGGCGACGTATGAGAGAGAGAAATCTGTACAATGCCTGACTCGAATCTCCGTGAGACCGCCTTCGCTTTGATCGACAACAGACCGGAGGGTTGAGTCAACCTTAGCCTCAAATTCAGGAGTCCACCAGTTGGTTGATTCGCTGGAAGACAGAAACTTAGTTTCGAGATCCAAGACCAAGTTGAGCGACGGGTCTTGGCATACGTTCATCCAGGTCTTGCAGATCAGCATTGGTCCGATCCATCTTTGTTCCAGGCTCAGCCGTGAGAAGATGTCAAGGAGACATTCCCGAGTCAACTCAGACCAGTCAAGGTCGATTCTTGATCCCATCTTGTTGGAATTATCTTGTCCAAGAAGAATCTAAAGAGGAAGAAGATTGTGATCTAGATATTGAAAATGGTGGACACGAATACATTACAAAAAAAAAAAAGATGATAAGTTCAGTGGAACAGAGCCATGGAAATCCAAAGTTATAAATATGTGTCCAGAACATAGCAAAACATATTTTCATCAATATACTAGTTTTTCAGAATTCATATTTCTTATCTATTGCCTTCTTGATATTCAGAAAGAAATTATGTTTCCTTTGTCACTTACTTTACACAGAAAGCTTCGTTGTTTCCATTTTTGAACGAGTACAAAAAAGAGTTTCTTCAAGGAAATCTTCAGATCAAATTTTTAGACTTTTTCAGCTAACAGTTAACCATTTCAAGGCACTTGCAATAACAAACCAAAATACATGTTTCCAATTACTATTTTGAAGATTTCAATCGTTATTTTTTGAAATTTTCTCTAAATCCATCCAAATATATTAAAATATACTAAAAACTATCATAACTTAAATCATTATAAATTAAAGTTAAATATCAGAGCTCCTTCACTTTCAGCTTAACCCGGGAAGAAGAAGAGATATAGAACAATTTTTCTAATTTGAAAACTGAATGTTCTGTAATAATTCAAAGGAAGTCGAATAAATCATGTCTGCAAATTGAAACAATTAGCATCAAATAAAGAAAGGAAAAAAAAAGAGGTGCAAAGACAAAAACAATATGAATTCAATCAAACAAAAAGGTATAATCTGGATACTTGATCTCTTTCAAATTCTTCAAACTCGAGATACCGGTAACAACACCATCGTAACTCAAGTAGCTACACCCCCACAAGTCCAGATACTCTAGATTCGAACATTCTTTACAAAGATGGGCAAATGCTTTGTCAGTTAATATGCAGAACCGGAGTTCTAGGTGATGCATGTGAAGATGCAAACGCTTGTGGGATCAGGAATATGTGCATCAACAAAGAGCTGTCTCAGACAACAGCACATCGGAGAGCTGTCTCGGACAACAACATCGATGCAGACGCCTGTGAGGAATCAGGAGTCCGTGCATCAACAGAGAGCTGTTCGGAGAACAACATCATGGACGGTCTCAGAGCTTGGAGTGACGAGCAAGCCAAAGGAGTGGCGAGCAAGTTTCGGTTCAAGTCGTTGCTGAGCTGGACAGCGGATGTGTTGGAACTTGTTTTTTGATAATGGCTTTGGCCAATATTCCAGTGGCTTTTTCGAACAATTTAGTTGTCGGAATGACCGGAACTTGGAATCGTTGGATTCATTGTAATGAGCACTATGAGATAGTGTATTCATTTGTCAAAAACGGCGTTCGTTTGAATGAGAAATGTTGATCCAAAGTCGATGACTTGGAAAGCTTATTAAGTATATAAAGTGGAGGACTCATAACAAGGTTAAAATCTTGTGTACACTTTGGTGTATTCTAGAAAAGAGATATTCGGGCCGGACTTTGATGATGGGCTTCGGAGTTGTGCAAATGGACCTAGGACCCAAAAGACTTAGTTTTTTTTTTTCTAGATTCCTTTTGACTACAAATATTGACTAAGTCAATATAAATCTCTTCTAGTTAAATGAGTGTTAATGTTACAATTAAGCTATGGAAAAATCAGTTTTGATTTTGTCTCTAAGGTAAAAGCTTATTTGGTCAAATGTTATTATGTTGAGGACTTAATTCTCTTTGACTCCCTTTATTGCTCCAACCTTAGTAAAGGTTGAGGTGTTGGCTATATAATCAAGCCATGTTCTGTCTCATGATATACCATTGGAAATAATATCAAACAAAGTTCTATAAACAATTCCCTCATGATCTCTTCTTTTCTTGTGTCTGAGAGTACACGCAGAATTTTGGTTCGATAGGTTGTGTTCTTCGGTGACGGAAGACAGAAACAATGACAGTTGTATCCTGGGAATCTTATCGCTATGAAACCGTCACACTACGGGGCGTTTAAAGATTTAAGGAAAGAGATTCGTCTCGCCTCTGCAATTCCTTTTCATCTTTGTAATTTGGTATTGTAATTCTTGAATTTGTTCTTAAATTATCTTTTCATATATCAGTTGTCCAATTGTAGAAATTCGGGTCCTACAATCTTAAATCTTTAAATTTCGTATAGTGTCATAACAATCTTAAATTTTTAAATTTTATTATTGTTTTATTACACTAACGAAATTGATATATGTTTTAAGATGTTTTCTTAAGCACGGGTTCATGAAATTTACCGTGTTGGTGGAGATTTGCGATGATAATTATTCTGATAATCAGAATTACTTGTTTCTGATAATCAGAAATTGCTCATCCATTCGTCAAAAGGAGAAAACTAATACCATCTTCGTATTGAAACCGATCCGGTTTAAGTCTTGGTTTGATGATTGTTTTATTAATTGTTTGACAACAATAAGAACGCGTCTTTATCTTATTTTTATGACTTGCTTACATTATTAATTTGCAAGTGTACAGTGTGATATCGTAAGCTTAAGGGCTTTTGCTTCTTTCAGGAAAAAATCATTCTAAATTGTTTATGCAATCATTCGTGTTGTCTAATTTGCATTAGTATAATTCATCAGTTATTTTCTGAATTTTTTGTTTAATTCAATATTATTATAATATTATTGAATTTATGTGTTCGGTTTGATTAGTATACTAATTTGGTTTGTTTTTGAGAAACATATTCGATTTTTAGTATGACTAACGATAACCAATTTGGGATCAATGTTTAAGACAAGGATATAACGATGGAGATAATCGTTGGCGGTGAAATCGGGTCAACTGAGTCGACACCTCAAATTAAGTTTGAGAGTGGTCTGCCACTTGTGAACCCGTCGGTGCCTAGCGCTTTAAGCGTAGCACTGATGCCAAGAAACACGTATAAGGCTATGGCGTAAATTTTAAGAAATTCACATAGCGAAATTTCAATGGGAGTCTCAAGTGATTTTGACCAAAGAGAACCTATGTGACATGGTCTCTAAAGTCAATATTGTTGAGAACAACCTGATGAAATGGTGGTATACCATTACTCACATATGCATGGATAAGGATATGTTTAAGACATATCAAAGATGCAAGAGTGAGAAGCGGCGGTTATTGAGTAACGCCATATGAATTTTGAAAGTATAACAAGATTAAATATCTTGTGAATACACTATGTGTATTAGAGAAAAGTAAATCCAAAATCGAATAGAGCCAAGCCAAACAAGACTTGGTTTTATATTAAATCTTGATTTTGAATTTGGTCATTGAATTGATTTTTTGAACCAAATTCAAATCAAAATTATGATTAACTTTATAATTAAAATTATCATAAATCTCTACTATAATTTGATACTTCTAACGTATGCAGATTGATGGTGTCGAATAATGGGATTTGACTTTGATTTCTAAAATCAATGAAAAAACCGTTTGTGTCATTATGGACATAAGATACGTAGCTTATTTGACTTTCCTATAAGAGGAAAAACATTCATCAATCAAAGAAACATATTGAGATAAAATCATCTCGGAAAAAACTATAAGAAATAGTTTGTAGTCTTAAAAAGATGAAAATGCGTTGTTGGAGGAATCTGGTTAGTCCAGAAAATGTGGGAGAAAGCGTCGCGTACCACAAATTATATCCTCAATAGAATACCACACAAGGTCATTGGTAAACACCGTATGGACTTTAGAAAGGTGTTGTACTTTCGTACAAATACTTAAAAGTGTGGGGGTTCCTGGATTAAAGTCGTAGTGCCACCTCCTAGAAAGGTCACAATTGGACTTAAATTAGTGGATCACTCAAACTATGCACTTGTTAAGTGGCAAGTTTGATATGAAGAACTGATTAATATGTATAATGGTAAATTTCGTCATATGATAAAATGACATAAAACCATTAGACACTTGATCTCAAATTGAGTAATCATGATGATTACATCAAGTCAAGTGACAACCTAGAGGATCCTTAAAGGTTGGTCTAGAGATCATGTGGTAAAATCATCAAGCGGAATGGGTTTAAAGCCTATAACGGAACATGACGCTTAATGGATACCCTACTTATGTGACTGGAAATCCCACGACATAGGTTCAAAGGGACAACGAAATAAAGTTGAGTAAGAGAAAAACACTGTGAGACAATGTATACACCCAATTCCTAGGATGATAAACAGTGTGACATGTGTGTGATAAGGCTAAGCATTGGCTTTTAATGATTCCATAACTTTGAGATATCAGTGAAGTAATACAAGATGCTTCTTAGGACACCTACAAATAAATCAAATTCACGTTTAAGTTTGTCTCTCTATATCACCCTTTATATGCAGCATCACAAAATTTATAATCCACAACAGACCGGAGGATTGAGTCGACCTTAGCGTCAAATTCGGGAGTCCACCAGTTGGTTGATTCGGTGGAAGAAAGAAACTGAGTTTCGAGATCAAAGACCAAGTTGAGTGACGAGTCTTTGCATGCGTTCAGGCACGTCTTACGTACCAACATTGGTCACTCATATCCATCTTTGTTCCATGCTCAATCTTGAGAAGATGTTGATGAGACATTCCTGAGTCAACTCAGACCAGTCAGAGCCGAGTCTCGATTCCATCTCCATCTCCACCTTTGTTTCATCTAGTTGACTTGTGATATACTCAAATTTACCATGAGCTACTCTCTCAAATTAAGAGGTCGTCGTAGTAGGGGTCGAATCACTGGGAGTCAAATCAAACGATAAGATATATGAATTCGAATTAAGCTAAGCAAATAAAGTAAAATAAAAGCAAGAAATAATTCAAAACAAAGAAAGATTGTTGGTTTTAAGAATTCAATTAAACAAAAGCTGGGTTTTCAGAGAATTCGCAGGCAAAGATAAATTGTAGAATTAATAAACTGTCAGGATTTTAATGAAAAACCGTTCTCGAACTTGAAACTCTAATGTAAAATTAAACGACTTCCGTTGAATTAATTATCTATGCATAAACCCTAGAAATCCAAATTCCTTTGTAAAATCAATCAATTTATGCAAGCATTAAAGTTCAGGTTTCAATTGTTCACAAAATCCCTAAACCAAATTCCTTTGAGAATATGTGATTTTGCTCATCTAAGACTATGGTCAGGTTATCAATTGATGCTTCCGCTTCTAATTAATCAACCTAAGATAGCTAATTAAGAGTGATCAATCCTAAATCAGGGTTATTGCAATCTAGATGAAGAACCAATAGATAATCCTAACATGAATTCAATTCTAACAATTCATCTTAATTCCTTTGAAAAACCCTAAACCTAACAAGCAAACTACTCAGACATGCAAGCAAAGCAAATCATAATAGCTGAATAATACTACATTAAAATAGAGTAAGAGAAAGAGATACAGAAGGGTTCGAAGAAATCTGAATGGTCTGAAAACTTGTCTCCCTAACTCTCCAAATCTCTCTGAATCTCTCTAGGTCTTGAATAATAGAAAACTTAATGAAAATTAAAAGAAAACTGAGTATTTATAGGCTAGGTTTCGGACTGGACTTAATTTGTTAACTTTTGGAACTTTTGGGGTAAAAAGGAAATCTTCAAAATTGGAAAATCCTCTTCTTTCGCGAAACAGTTTCCTCCGTCGATCGACGGACATGTGCCTCCGTCGATCGACGAGAAGCTAAAATTCTGCACTTTATGCATCAAGCTTGCGACTTCGACTGCTCTTTCCTTGATGCTCCAAAATGCTCCATAATCACCAATTAAGCTCCATTCATCCACGAACCTGCCAATACTCTAAAACAATAGAAAAATACTAAAAAGACTCGATAAAACCGGGTTAAATCATGGCCAAAAGATGGTAAAAACCATGATATATCAACTCCCCCAAACTTAGCTTTTGCTTGCCCTCAAGCAAACTAGAGACTAAGAATGATGTCGAGGTTTGAAAATCATGGGAACTCACTTATCCTTTGGAACATTGCTTTCGCTTCTTTGACCCTTTTGCTGCATATAAACAAAGTACCTTTGGCGGTCACGAATCTCAACTATCATAGGTTGGGCCTCAAATCTTAACCTGCAAACCCATCAGTTTCACATCCTCCTAACTGTCGCACACTTGATCAAAGTGATGATGGAATCCTCTCTAATGATATCAACCAAGTAAAAGGCTAGGTGTGATGTTAAAAGACTTTTGGTGTTTAAGTGGAGCTAAGAGTGTTTAGGGTTACCGGATGCCTACAGTTTCTCAAGACATTATGCATAATCACAAGAGAGAATCTGGTCCAGTTGATGCCTACAGTTTCTCATTCACATTGCACTCTCCTCCAAATCGTAATCAGGAACCAAACACCATTATATAACATGTTCCACTATTCACATCCATCTTCTCCATTCCTTGGGACTTTTGTTGAAGATAGAGACTTATAAAGATGATCATTTCCCTTCCCCTTACTATATTTTCGAAATAATTTTTTTTTTCTTTTTTTTTTGCAAGACTCTAAGGGGGGGAAGTGATCTTACAAAAAAATGTTAGTCTCGAAAATTACCATTATTGTGCGTAAAATCCCAAGGAATGCTTAGCATTGCTGCTCTCTATCTAGTACTCCAACCAAATCCTCATCTTGTGCAATTTTGTGAATGAAAAACTGCGTCAGACCTCTTTCTCTCCGGAGTTTATACACATGCCTGCCCATAAAACTAAGGGAAAGAGATCGCATAAGGCTTGAACAAAAGGTTAAGGTTAGGGGTTGGGTACCAACTAAAAATGAGCTCGCCATTCAGGATCAACAAAGAGTGGTAAAGTGAATAAGAAGTCATGAATATCAGATCGATTACTGTCGTGATATCATCAAAGAAAATATAGCGAGATGGAGATCAAGTGTACTAGTCTGGAGTATGATCTACTTCGTTTTGCAAATAGTGATAAGAGGGGAACCTGTACTATCATCTGGTTTCGAATTCGCTCCATCCAAAGGCTTCGTCGCAACAGCTAAGAATCGCCAAAACTGAGCGTCTATTCCTAGGAAAGGTCATTATCCCCTACAAGTTTTGACTCAATAAAACAGACTTTTTGACTCCAAAATAGAAAACAATGTTAACAACTACCTCCCCCAGACTTAAACAACACTGTCTCCAGTGTTAATTAAGCCTGAAATTGGTGAAAGAAAAGAAAAATAAAAGTTAGAGAATTGTGCGGAAAAATTGGACCTTCGGTATGCCTCTGCGTCGATCGATACGAAGACCCCTCGTCGATCAACAGTAGTGTTACGTCGATCGGCGAAGGAGGAGTTCGTCGATCGACGGACTTGTCTGCAATGACCAATTTGGTTTTGTTTTTAGGAGCTTCTGTTGGCTACTAATTTGAAAATTAGAAACTGAAAAAACACTAAAAATAAGCCAGATTAATAGCACCAATGTTATAACATCCAACTAAATGCACAATCCTTGGAAACTGAAACAAAAACTGACTCAATGAAAGACATAAAAATGACTCAAGAGAAAAACAAAAAAAAAGAGTTAAAAGAAAAAAACAACGAAACCGGGATATCAGCAATGAAGACTAGGCTTCATCATCAGCATCATTGCGTGGTGAAGGTGGACGCGCAGGTGGTGGTGTAAGCGGACGAACACAGCTGCAGTTGGCGAGCCTCGCGATGGCAGACCAAATCCTCTCAAAGCCGTTAACCACGAAGTCCTGGAAGTCATCCTGAGACATGGGTCGCTGAGGAATATCAATGAACCGCAGAGGCTCTGGCTGAGGCTCTCATGATGGACGTGAAGCACTAGCGCGTGTGGAATCACCTGTAGGAGCGCTCGCCTTCTTGCGAGAAGTGGAACGGCGCGCAACCTGTCGAACCAAATCGGGATCAACCTGGAATGCGAGTGCAGGCGAACCATGTCGGATGGATAGCAGCTCGCGGACGGGCCAAAGAACAATGTGTTGCCCATCTGCATCACGGTAAATCCAATAAGGACCAGGCTGAACCCAAGTAGCCTTCTGGAGGAAGGCGAAGTCCATGGTCAAACTCCCTTCCACACTGACAGTGGAAGTGTCAATCCTGCAGAACTCAAAAATGGGAGTGAGAAGACTACCGGCTTGGAAGGACTTGGAGTTACCCAAGGTGAAGGGAGTGTTCTTCACAGACATCAGCTGATGTGCAAAGATAGCCCCCAGGTTGGCATCAACATCCAAGTAAGGTATGCTAGT
The DNA here is from genome assembly GCA_900128785.1 of Arabis alpina. NCBI lineage: Eukaryota > Viridiplantae > Streptophyta > Magnoliopsida > Brassicales > Brassicaceae > Arabis > Arabis alpina. Next base: position 11,870,625 of record LT669794.1, read on the forward strand.
AGGAAAGGCAATATCATTCCGGAGGCAGCTAAACATCAGGACAAGCTCGTCAATCCTCATCTTCCCTGGCTCGTTCTTGTAAAAGATGGTGTTGGCGAGGAGACGAGCCAGATAACGAACCGTAGGATGCCTGATATCGGTGTGTGGAGTCCCAGAACTGTCATAGTGGCCATGTGCGAAAAGGTTCCAGAACGTCCTCATGTCAGCAGTGTGATGAAGCTGGAACCCAAAGATCTAGCAAATGTCCAAGAAAGAGACTCTATATCGAACACCTTTGGCCATGAAGGTCAAGTGACCTGTCTGAGCAATCTCCACGCCATCATCGTAGTAAACGCGGACCGAGGCAAAGAACTGCCGTACCAAATCTGGGTGTAACCTGTGCTGCCTGATAGCAATATGGCCTAGTCCTGCTCGTGCTAAGAAACGCCTCACCTCATCGTATATCCCAAAGTCTCTTAGTACCTTCTCGTCAGCAACGCGTGTGGGTTTCAAAGTCACTCCGAGCCACTCGTTGTAAAGCAACGTGTCGTATTCATCCCACGTCTCGCTAATTGGCCTATTAAGCACCGCATGATCAGCATAAACGATCTTGAGATTTCCGTATCTCTGCCTAATGGGAAACTTAGTTCCCTCGAGTCTTGGCCAAGGAGAAGCGATCCATTGTGGTGGATTGGGGACTGAACCTGAACCATTATCAGTACGGGCTCTCTTATCACGAATCATCTGCAAAACAACCACAAAACACACACAAAAATCGAATTTCAGAAAACAGACAGTCTAGGAAACCCCGTCGATCGACGGTCTGAGAATTTTTCGACCCATCGAGCAGTGTTTGATTTCTGCCTAAAACTAGTTCAAAATCATCACAATCACTTCATAACTCAATAATATCATAGAAATCATCATCCTAAACCGTTCTAAACATCTAACTCCATCTAGGAAAGTCTCAATTCTAAACCCTAAAAACGGACCTAAAAGTGAGGAATTGAGGTACATACCTTAGTAGATCGAGAAGGAAAGTATGAAAAATGGATAGAGAGTAAAATTCTAATGAGTTTAGGACCAAAAATCACTTGATTTGGTGAAAAATCGAGAGAGATGAAGAAGTTAGAAGGGTTGTGGCGATTTTAGGGTTTTAGGGTGAAGGAGATGAAAGAGTCGGGTTTAAATACTAACCTCGTGGAACCTGAATGACCGTCGATCGACGCATCCACCTGTCCGTCGATCGACGCGACCTGAACGTCGTTTTTTCTTTTTTTTTCTTTTTTTTTTTCAAACCGAAAGGAAATAAAGAAAAAAAAACATATACACTTACAAGTGGGTTGCCTCCCACCAAGCGCTTGTTTTCAGTCGTTAGCTCGACTTTGTCAGAAATCTAGGCGTTGGGAGAAATTGGTAAGGACACGATGTGCCCATCCGGAATCTCAGCACTTGCCCAATAATGCTTGATTCGTTGTCCATTGACTACGAATTCTCTGCTGCCATCTGGAGTAAGGAGGACTACATCACCATGTGGTCGGACCTCTTTGATAGTGAAAGGTCCAGACCATCGAGACCGTAACTTACCTGGAAACAGAGACAAACGAGAGTTGTAAAGAAGTACCTGATCGTTTGGCTCGAATGTCCTGGAGATGATGCGCTTATCATGATACGCCTTTGTCCTCTCTTTGTACAGCTTAGAGTTCTCATATGCATGGAATCTGATTTCATCCAACTCATTAAGTTGTATCATACGCCTTTCTGCAGCTGGTCTGATATCAAAGTTGTACTTCTTCACTGTCCAAGCTGCTTTGTGCTCAAGTTCCACTGGAAGATGGCATGCTTTCCCATAAAGAAGATGAAAAGGCGTAGTCCCCAATGGCGTTTTGAATGTTGTTCTGTATGTCCAAAGTGCATCATCTAGCTTAGTAGACCAATCTTTCCTTGTAGAATTAACCGTCTTCTCTAGGATTTCCTTGATCTGTCTATTAGAAACTTCCACCTGCCCACTTGTTTGAGGATGGTAGGGGTTGGCCACACGATGATGAACTCCATACTTAGCAAGCAATCGATCAAACACTTTGTAGATAAAGTGTGTTCCACCATCACTAATAACCACGCGAGGAACTCCAAAACGAGGGAAAATGATGGTCTTGAATAGCTTAACAACTACTCCAGCATTGTTCTTAGGGCTCGCGATTTCTTCTACCCACTTAGAGACATAATCCACAGCAACCAGTATGTAGTTATTCCCATAAGATGATGGGAAAGGACCCATGAAATCAATACCCCAATAATCGAATAACTCCACCTCAAGGATGAAGTTTTGTGGCATCTCATGTCGCCTACTGATTTTGCCTCTTCTCTGACAAGCGTCGCACTCTGACACGAAACTGTGAGCATCCTTGAACAGTGTGGGCCACCAGAACCCAGCTTGAAGAACTTTAGAAGCAGTCTTGAAAGTAGCGAAGTGTCCAGCATATTCAGAACCATGACAATGATATAAGACTCGCCGAGTCTCCTCTTCAGCTATGCATCTTCTGTATATACCATCTGAACAGAACTTATAGAGATAAGGCTCATCCCAATAGTATCTTCTGATTTCCCGCATGAACTTCTTCTTTTCATACCCTTTTAAATATGTAGGAGGATCATCTGCAGCAAGGTAATTGGCAATATCTGCATACCATGGTCGTGAGGATGTGGAAACAGCAAAGATTGGACTGCAGAACACGTCGTTGAGGATTCTGGAGAAGTCAAACTCGGATTTCTGGAAATTTCGTCGATTGGTGCAAGGATCTGCGTCGATCGACGGTATGCTTGATTGAGTGCTCGACGAGACATCGACGTCTCCTCGACGTGAAAAATTTGGTAGCGTCGAGCGACGCATACAGTCCACGTCGATCGACGGAAGTCCTGCAACCCGAGAATTTTGAAAAATTTCTTCCTGCAATTCACTTTCAATGAAGTTCACACCTTCTTCAGGGAAGAAATCATCTATTGGGACATTGTCCTCAACCCGAATGCGCGAAAGATGATCTGCTACTCCATTCTCAACCCCCTTTTTATCCTTGACCTCGATGTCAAACCCTTGGAGAAGAAGAATCCACCTCAATAACCTTGGTTTAGCATCCTTTTTCTGCATTAAGTACTTCAGTGCCGAATGGTCTGTGTGTACTATTACCTTGGATCCAATCAAGTAAGGACGAAACTTCTCAAAAGCAAATACCAATGCCAACAACTCTTTCTCTGTAGTAGCATAATTTTGTTGTGCTTCATCAAGAGTTCGGCTCGCATAATAGATAGCATGTAGTTTCTTATCCTTTTTCTGTCCCAATACAGCCCCAACAGCAAAGTCACTAGCATCACACATTACTTCAAAAGGCAAATTCCAATCCGGAGGTTGAACAACGGGGGCACTCACTAAAGCCTGTTTAATCTGCTCAAAAGAAGATAGACAATCAGTATCAAAAGCAAATTTAACGTCCTTACAGAGTAGGGAAGTGAATGGACGGGCGATTTTGGAGAAGTTCTTGATGAATCTTCTGTAGAAACCAGCATGACCAAAGAAACTTCTAACTGCTTTTACGTTTTCTGGTGGTTGTAGACTTGTCATAACCTCTATCTTAGCACGATCCACTTCAATCCCAGCTTCAGAAACTTTATGTCCTAACAAAATGCCATCTTTGACCATAAAGTGACACTTCTCCCAATTAAGAACCAAGTGTTTCTCCACACATCTACCAAGCACCTTCTCCAGGTTATCTAAACAACCTTTGAAATAGTCTCCAAAGACATAGAAATCATCCATAAAGACCTCCATGTAATCCTCTATCATGTCTGTAAAGATAGACATCATACACCACTGAAAGGTCGCAGGAGCATTACAAAGTCCAAATGGCATTCTGCGATATGCAAAAGTGCCATAAGGACAAGTAAATGTAGTCTTCTCCTTATCATCTGGATGGATATGGATTTGGAAGAATCCTGAATAACCATCAAGGAAGCAGTAGTAGGGGTGATTCGCTAATCGTTCCAGCATTTGATCAATGAAAGGCAAAGGGAAGTGGTCTTTCCTTGTTGCTGCGTTGAGCTTCCTGTAATCAATGCACATCCTGTGACCAGTCACAGTCCTTGTAGGGATCAACTCGTTCTTCTCGTTTTTCACAACAGTAACCCCTCTTTTCTTTGGTACAACGTGAACTGGACTAATCCAAGGACTGTCTGAAATTGGATAGATGATCCATGCTGCCAGGAGCTTCATGATCTCTTTCTTGACAACTTCCTGTAAGTTCGGATTCAATCTCCTCTGATGCTCAATCGAAGATTTTGCGTCGTCTTCGAGATGAATCCTGTGCATGCACAAATCTGGGGATATTCCTGCAATATCATCAAGAGAATAGCCAAGAGCCTTGCGAAATTTCGCATCTTGCTTAGCAGTAACGTGAGCTCTGCGTTGTTCAAATATGCACTAACAATGACAGGATAAGTAGAATTGGGGCCAATGAAAGCGTACCTTAATCCTGCTGGAAGTTGTTTGAGTTCGACTTTTGGAGCATTCTCCTCACTCCAGTCGTCATTCTTTGCAATCTTCTCAGAAACCTCACACAATTCCATATTGGCAACCATCTTCGTTACTCTCTCATTGCAATCCAGTAGCCTTGCATAACCCATTGCAGCTATCCAGTAGCCTTGCATAACCCATTGCAGCTTCATCTAACTCCTCAGTTTCAGCGATAGATCGAATCAGGGTCCTCTCCAATGCATCAGTAGGATGTGTCTCATTGAAGACCTCTTGAGCAATGTCTGTGAGTGTATCCACATAGTAGGTCTGACCATCAATCGTAGGCTTCTTCACTAGCTGATCCATATCAAACTTCATCTCCAAATCACCCACACTTAGAGTAATCCTTCTCCCTTTGACATCAATCATTGCTCCAACAGTAGCCAAGAATGGTCTTCCCAAGATAAGAGGATCTTTGGGTTCTTCATGATATTGTAAAACCACAAAGTCCGTAGGAATCAAACAATCTCTGACCTTGATTGGAACAACTTCCAAAATTCCCTCTGGGATCCTTACTGATCTATCTGCAAGGATAAGTGAGATCCTTGTTGGCTGGAAATCAGTCATACCAAGGTTGATAGCAACTGAGAGTGGCATCAAATTGATGCTTGAACCCAAATCACAAAGAGACCTTGGAAACCTATATGTGAAGATCAAGCAATCCAATACAAAACTTCCTGGATCCGTGAGTTTCTCTGGAATCTTGTTCAGAATTATCGCGTTGACCTGTTCAGAGATCATAGCAACTCCTTCCTCAACACATAAACTCTTAGTAACCATCCTCTTCACATACCTTCGAATTACAGGAGAAAGCTTCATTGCATCTAAGAATGGAATCTCAATGCGTAGCTTATCCATGATAGCCTTGCATCTGAGCTCTTCTAGCTCCTGTTTAGACCTCTTTTGGTTCCTGGGGTAAGGGACCTTAGGTTGATAAACCTTCTCAACAACATTAGTAGGAATCTGCATAATTTCAGTTTTCTGCGTCTCCCGTCAACCGACGGAAGTGTCTGTGCGTCGATCTACGTGAGCAATTTTCGTCGATCCTTCGTCGAGGTAGCGTCGGGATAGATTCAGGAATTTTCTCACTCGTCGATCGTTGCTCCTCCTGAGCGTCGATCGACGGAGGGTCTGGTGCAAAAATTTCTGCATCTTCTTCATCTTCCAGCTCGGGAATCAGCTGATTCAAGGGGTTTTTCCGCAGATTTGGCTCCACAACCTTCCCACTTCTAGTTGTAATTGCAGCAACACCATGTTTTCTTGGGTTTGTATCAGTTCTAGCTGGAAGAAAACCCTCTTGTCTTTTAACATTCTCTGCGGTTTGAGCTACCTGAGTATCTAATTTCTTCATGTGAATATTGAGAGCATCTATCTTCCCATTGAGATCAGTGCAGAGACTGCCAATCTTCCCATTGAGATCAGTGTAAAGCCCGTCAATCTTCCCATTGAGATTTACTGTCGGGCTTTGTTGCCCCTCAAGCAGTTGTTCGAGCATCCCCTTTACGTCACTTTCAGAAGATTTAGAGGGAAGTGGCTGGTATGACAAAGATCCATAAGTCCTTTGATTGCTGTTGCTGCCAAAAGGTTTCTAAAAGTTTGATTTCTAAGTATAGCTTGGAGAACCTGGAGTCCCAGAGAACGAGCTCCTCTTATTGTAATTGTTGTATCCTTTGTTCTCTGACTGATTCCCATAACGCTGATTCTGGTAGCCATTCTGGTTGATGTAGTTAACATCTTCCTGCTCTCCATCTTCATCTTGATAGAAAGTGTCAACTTCCTGTGCAAAATGAATTGATTTCTTGTTCACCAGAAGGTTATGCACCGAATCTATCTTAGCCTTAACCTCAGTTATCTCGGCTCCACCTGATTTACCAGCTTCCCTTCTCCTTTCCTCATCCATCTTCTTTGTACTATTGCTAGTAAACACGTTTTTGATGAGCTCCAGACAATCAGCGGGAAACCTGGTTTTGAAATTCCCATTACTTGAAGCATCTAAAGTCATCTGATGTCTCCAATCCATTCCTCTGTAGAAAATACCCAGAAGTTGAACCTCTGTAAACCCATGATGAGGACAGTCTCTCTGATATCCCTTGAATCTTTCCCATGCAGCCTTGAAAGATTCTGTCAGATTCTGAACGAATGTAGAGATCTTAGCTCATAGATCTTCTGAACGTGACTCATTAGAGAAGTGACTCAGGAAAGAACTCTTGGTATCTCTCCAAGTGGTCAGTGAGCCAGGCTCCAACTGCTTCAGCCAAGAGGTGGCCTCTCCAGCAAGAGAAAATGGAAACAGCTTGCACATAATGTAATCCTCAGACACGTTGTTAGCCTTAATGCTAGATGCAAGATCCTCAAACATCTCAATATGATCCATGGGGTGCTCTGATGGGTGCCCATGGACCTGATGTTGAGCCACTAAAGAGAAGTACGCAGGCTTTAATTCGAAATCTCTTCGCTCGAATCGTGGAGGTTGAATTGCTGCCATGTTGGCGTAATGTTCTTCAAGACGGTAGTAGTCTCCAAAAGTGCGTTGGTTAACCACTACCTCCTGAGGTCCACGATTCGCCTGAGCCAGACGCTCAAGCTCAGCGCACTGGCGCTCCCATTCAGCTCGTTGACGATCGAACTAAGCATGTGCAACTGCAACCGGATCCTCATCCTCGATGATGTTACCAGCTTCATCAATGGGGTCTCCGAGATTGTTGTACCGATTACCATTTCTGTCAACAAATTCTCCATGAGCATTCGGAAGAGCAACCAAAGCACGATTAACCATCTTTGCTAACTTTGCTTGTCGTCTGTTCTCTCTTTCCAAAATTCCCAACTCTGGAATAAAATCTGCTAACTGTTTATTCTTGTTGCTTCTGGTTCTGCTAGAATGCATAAACCTGAAACACCAAAAATAAAAAAAACGAAATCAAAAGTAAAAAGAAAACTTAGTCAGAATTCTAGAATCAAAATCCTAAGGGTGATTTTGACTCCCCGGCAACGGCGCCAAAATTTGATATGCTCAAATTTACCATGAGCTACTTGTTGGGTCAGATCTCACTCCGGTAGAGATCGTCAAGGAAATGACTAAGTACCAGAGGTAGGCGCGCGGTTATCTAAACCAGCTCTGTCTCACGGACCAGCTCTGTCTCTGGGACCGGCTCTCCAGAATAACTGGGACTAGGACCGGTACCTTTCCAGGACGACGTCTATAGTGGTCATTTAGACTCCGAGAGACCGTTGCAACCATTTCACTTCAAGACAGGGAATGGGCCGAGCTTAGAAGGCCCACATTGGAAAGAACGAGTCGGGAGCCCATGAGTAACAAGTCACGCCGACCTCTACTACAAGACTGGGCCTAGAAGACGAGCTCTCGGATTTGGGCCCATGACGAGGACAAGGTCAAGACCTAAAGGCGGCCGCCGACTACGCTGAGAGAGAATCCCGAAGATTGAGGGATTCGACCTGGTCTCTTTAGGCGTAGACTTAGACCGACTTAGACTTGTATAAATAGACCTAGGATACCTCCAAAAAGGGGATCCGCATTCTTACACAGAAACCACTTTTAATATTTGCAAACAGATGAATAACATACTCTCTTGAGATCTTCGCTAGGTGTTTCCCATCTCAGAGCTTTCAGACCTAGACCATTGACTATTTCAACTGTGCAGGTTTCCACCACCACAGTTTGGCGCTAGAAGGAGGGGACTTAAAAGCTTCTTACTCCGAAGAACCACCGCGAAGAGATCCAGAACACGATGACTGACGAACGACGTATCGCTGATCCGAAAGATGTCGCGCCGAGAGATCTGGAAGAAGGCAAGATCCAGGCTGAAGGAGATACCAACAAGGACCAAACCGCTCGCGACGAGCACCAAAATACGGCAACGACGCCTTCAATCATGATGATTGTTCATATGGATTCTTAAACAAAGTCATTTGACTCAGATTAACTATGCATCCTAGAAACAGATTCAACAAGGATACAATTCATACCTATTAGTTGTCTTTCTAAAGTCTAAGTCAAGAAAGCTGGACTTAACAGAAAACTAAAACAAAATAAAAGTTTCATTCATTATCACTTTTTATAAACACAAGCCATCTACGCGCGAAATCAAGGTCAAGTCTAAAACGTAAGCACTAATAAGCGTGCAAAGCAACTAAGGGACAATCCCCTCATCATCAATAACTCCCGCAGGAGCAGTCATGGTAGTCGGCCTTGCTGCCTCCTTGGTCCCGGTCTTCCCAAAGGCTCGTCGGTCCTGGTCTCCTCAATTACCTCGTCGGTCCTGGTCTCCTCAAAGACCTCGTTAGTCTTCGTCTTCTCAAAGACTCGTCGATCCTAGTCTCCTTAACGATGTCCTCGATCCTAGTCATGGTCACCTCGGCCCCATCTTCGCTAGTACGTACAACTTCTCAACTTCGCTCACCAGCAACAAGTTTCGTCTTGGCAGCAGAAATAGTGGTCGGCGCATGTGGAGTAGTGGTCGTCGCAGTAGTGGGCGCCACTTCAGCATATGCAGTAGTGGGCACAGCTAGAGCAGGTGCAGGAGTGGGCGCAGCTAAAACATGCACAGTAGTGGGCGCAGCTAGACCAGGCGTAGTAGTGGTCGGCGCAGTAGAAAGTGCAGTAGTGAGCGCAACTGAAGCATATGCAGCAGTCAGCGTTTTCTCTGAGAAATACGAGTATCGATGACTTGCTCATCAACGAGAGACGGATTATGTGCATTCGCTGCATCATTCGCATCTGAGACAAGGATTCGAGTCACTTTTCTATCCTTACAGGGACGAAGCCAGAAGCTAGACTCCGCGTCAGAACAGTTTATTTCGAAGCTTGGTCCTAGGCTCTCCAAACTGGTTGTCCTCAGCTTCGAAATGGACTCTAAGAATTTCTCAAAAGATGACGTGGGACTTAACATCGAAGCAATGTTCGGGAGTGCTTAAGTATCAAAGCCACATCTTAAAACCCGATAATCCACGTCACGATTCAAGATGCGCAACAAGTTATCGAGTTACCATGGTCACAGTAAATACCATAGTTTTACGCATCAACGTCCCTAACAAAGACAAGCTGGTTGTCAAATTTAGATTTTCACTTCCTTTGGTTAAACTCGAATTAAACCAAAAACGTTAGGCGCACTTTCGTTTTCTATTACGCAAGTTCAAGTACTCAACATCACGGTAGAACCAGAATTGTCAACGAAACGCCGAGTTCTCCAACCAAGCGCCACCTCATGAGCCGAAAGCTCTACTAAACCACGCCCTCTTACACGAGTCGTGACCACAACTGCCTCAAAGGAGCTAAAACTCGGCCTCACCGGAGCTACAACACTCAGGTCACCGGAGCTACAACTCGGCCTCACCGGAATCTCACTTGAAGCGAAGCTACGACGGTGACGAGATGAGGATGAGGTCCTCGAACTTGTCTGGTTGAGCACACGAAACGCCGAGGTCTCGTCACTAGAAACCGCGACGACGGTGAAGATCCCCGAACAAGAACTGAGCTCTCGGTGGTGAGCTTTTCTGGAGATCACGAGACAATAACAGAGCTGCGACGATGATGAGCTCGGCAGCTCTGCCTCCGGCTAGATCTCTTCAGACTGTCGCCGACCACTGCTCCGTAACCACGACACAATTCGACCTCCAATCTCTGACGAATCAAAAGAACCTGCGACAAGCTTTCTTATCGACGACGAGCACAAGTCTCACCTCCGACAAAGTTCCCTAGAACAACGTCGGATGAACCCCTCTAAGAACGACGAATCTGGCTCTGTTTTCTCTCGACGATGACTCCGGTTCTGATTTCTCTCGGTGACGATCCTCCCAGAAACAAGACCTCGGCGTCAAACTGGAATTATGCCGCAACTAGTTCTCGCCGGAAAATCAAGAACGCAGACCGGGCTTGACAACGGCGAAATCGGACAGGGATGGAAAAGAATCAGTCGGCGCAGACCATAACAAGAAGAGCTCGTCGACGTGAAGATAGCCGGCGGAATCAATGACTCGCCGGAAAAAATGGAGGTGGGTCGGCGGCGTGTAACCAAAGAAGAAAAAAAAATATATATCCAAAACCCTAGATCTAAAACAGAAAATAGAGAGAGAAAAGAGGCTACCGTTCTTTTGGTGGAGTGAAGTTATGGAGAAAAGAAAAGGAGAAGGAGTATTTATAATGTTACTGTCAAAACCCTGGAATGACACGTTTCAGTAGTCAGTGAGAACAATTCCGATTTCTGAAATGAATCAAGTGTTTAGTTTCCACCGGGAATTAACAATTTTAATTTCTAATAGAAATTTATATTCCCAAATTACCGCGGGAATTAAATTTTCAGCTTTCAGAAAAAGCAGTATCTTTACCGAGTCCGAAAAGCAACTAAACAGAAACATGACGCCTAGCTCAACATTAACATGAACATGTGAGAGTTGGGCAGGACAAACAAGTTTTACGAGGTTTAACGCGAACAAGCTCTACAAACTTTACAGGACCAGTTCCTCCAAACTTTATAACACAAATTCAGAAACACGAGTCTATTGAGAATCCTTACTGGGCTATGCGTTAAACATGAACACGAAAGCTCAGTAACATCGGCAGGTCCTCAGAACAAGGTTTCACAATCTCGTCTCGTTAGACACAGGCCAAGCAGTACATTTTCTTGAAAACCTCACTACGACTCTTTTACCTCGGCATCATCAGAACTAATACTACCGAGCTGGAGGGCTAACTGTTGGGTCAGATCTCACTCCGGTAGAGATCGTCAAGAAAATGACTAAGTACCAGAGGTAGGCACGCAGTTATCTGGACCAGCTCTGTCTCAGGAACCAGCTCTGTCTCTGGGACCAGCTCTGTCTCTGGGACCGGCTCTCCAGAATAACTGGGACTAGGACCGGTACCTTTCCAGGACGACGTCTATAGTGGTCATTTAGACTCCGAGAGACCGTTGCAACCATTTCCCTTCAAGACAGGGAATGGGCCGAGCTTAGAAGGCCCACATTGGAAAGAACGAGTCGGGAGCCCATGAGTAACAAGTCACGCCGACCTCTACTACAAGACTGGGCCTAGAAGACGAGCTCTCGGATTTGGGCCCATGACGAGGACAAGGTCAAGACCTAAAGGCGGCCGCCGACTACGCTGAGAGAGAATCCCGAAGATTGAGGGATTCGACCTGGTCTCTTTAGGTGTAGACTTAGACCGACTTAGACTTGTATAAATAGACCTAGGATACCTCCAAAAAGGGGATCCGCATTCTTACACAGAAACCACTTTTAATATTTGCAAACAGATGAATAACATACTCTCTTGAGATCTTCGCTAGGTGTTTCCCATCTCAGAGCTTTGAGACTTAGACCATTGACTATTTCAACTGTGCAGGTTTCCACCACCACACTACTCTCTCAAATTAAGAGGTCGTCGTAGTAGGGGTCGAATCACTGGGAGTCAAATCAAACGATAGGATATATGACTTCGAATTAAGCTAAGCAAATAAAGTAAAATAAAAGCAAGAAATAATTCAAAACAAAGAAAGATTGTTGGTTTTAAGAATTCAATTAAACAAAAGCTGGGTTTTCGGAGAATTCGCAGGCAAAGATAAATTGTAGAATTAATAAACTGTCAGGATTTTAATGAAGAACCGTTCTCGAACTTGAAACTCTAATGTAAAATTAAACGACTTCCGTTGAATTAATTATCTATGCATAAACTCTAGAAATCCAAAATCCTTTGTAAAATCAATCAATTTATGCAAGCATTAAAGTTCACGTTTCAATTGTTCACAAAATCCCTAAACTAAATTCCTTTGAGAATAGGTGATTTTGCTCATCTAAGACTATGGTCAGGTTATCAATTGATGCTTCCGCTTCTAACTAATCAACCTAAGATAGCTAATTAAGAGTGATCAATCCTAAATCAGGGTTATTGCAATCTAGATGAAGAACCAATAGATAATCCTAACATGAATTCAATTCTAACAATCCATCTTAATTCCTTTGAAAAACCCTAAACCTAACAAGCAAACTACTCAGACATGCAAGCAAAGCAAATCATAATAGCTGAATAATACTACATTAAAATAGAGTAAGAGAAAGAGATACAGAAGGGTTCGAAGAAATCTGAATGGTTTGAAAACTTGTCTCCCTAACTCTCCAAATCTCTCTGAATCTCTCTAGGTCTTGAATAATAGAAAACTTAATGAAAACTAAAAGAAAACTGAGTATTTATAGGATAGGTTTCGGACTGGGCTTAATTTGTTAACTTTTGGAACTTTTGGGGTAAAAAGGAAATCTTCAAAATTGGAAAATCCTCTTCTTTCGCGAAACAGTTTCCTCCGTCGATCGACGGACATGTGCCTCCGTCGATCGACGGGAAGCTAAAATTCTGCACTTTCTGCATCAAGCTTGCGACTTCGACTGCTCTTTCCTTGATGCTCTAAAATGTTCAATAATCACCAATTAAGCTTCATTCATCCACGAACCTACCAAGACTCTAAAACAATAGAAAAATATTAAAAAGACTCGATAAAACCGGGTTAAATCATGGCCAAAAGATGGTAAAAACCATGATATATCAACTTGCAAATCACAAAGAGCTTCATCTTGTGGGCCAATATAAGTTTTATAATATTTCCGACAAAGTAGGCAATTTCATTTCATTTCATTTACGAACTCAATCATAATAGTAAACTTACAATTTTTCACGAGTTTATGACTTAACTAGGTTCGATAATCTGATTATTGCCAAAATATCAAAATCCAAAAGGTAAAATCGGAAAACATGAATATCTAACAACAAAAGGATACCTGAAAGCAAACCAATGAGATGGATGAATTTAATTCCTATACATTATTCACAAAGGCAGAGATATAAAACTGAACTAAGTAAGAAAATCCAAAACATGAGACCATTTTGTAATCACCAAATTGGATTTAAAGGATAATGTTGTTATTGTGACAAGAATTGTCTATACTTGTACTTGTATATATCTAATATTTATCAAAACCCATATAAGCATATGTGCATACTTGGCTAAATCAATATCTCAATTCTACTCCATACTTGAAAACATTTAAACACTTAAAGCCACTGGATCTTGCCATGAAACCCTCCTCTTCACTGCTCTATTCATCTCTTTCTCCACGTCTCTGCAAATTGGTAACTTCATTTCGCAATGTAGATCACCGTTTCCATTACCAAGCATTGCGTTTTCCGTTGCTTCCGCGACCATATGTTCACCATTCGCTTCCGGCTCCTCTTCTTCCCTCTACAACCCACAAATCAAACCGATTAGTTACTCAAGAAAAGGAAATGAGCATCCTTGAAACATTAAAAGCAATTTGGCTTTTACCGAGATAAGGTTTAGGTCAAAGCCGGGGACTTTATCCGCGACGAAAGCCTTCTTCCCATCTCCGTTAAGGTCAGGAATTGAAACAGAGTTTGCCAAAATCTCGTTTCCTCTGCTCCTTTTGGGCTTCTTTTCCAAGTCACAAGTTTCATCATCAACCAATGCTTTCTTCTGTTTCAAATCAAAACATGGCACAAGTGCTCTCAGACCAGAGTCCTTCTTCCTTTTGCCACTTGATTTACTTGGAACCTCTACACCCTTAGATTCTGACAATCTCAACATCTCCGGAGTTGTTTCAACAGTTTGGTCTTGCTTCAAATGTTTGTATCTACGTCTCAAGAACCTAATGGATAATCAAACAACTCAATAAGCTAATCAATGTACTAAACAAACCAATTCAAAAGCTTAAATCATGTAAATTACATAGTAAAACACAGAAGATCAGAGATTGATTATTACCTAACTTCTGCCTCGAGGGTCAATTTTTTTTGTTTAATCATCTCCAATTTCCTCATCTTAAACTCTGTTTCCTGAGAACACAAAAAAACAAGAACCTGAATTAAAAATCAAAGCTTTTCATCTACTCGCTTAGAATCAAATAAACCCAGATTCAGGAACAAAACAATTGATCACCCAAATCACCAGATCCAGAGGAAATCGAATCAAACAAGAAACCCAGAAACCTAAAGTTATTACCTTTTCCAACTCTTGATAATCCTGCATAAGGCTTTGATGTTTCAACAAGATCCTTGGATCGGTACATGAAGCAGAAGAGACGAATTCAATCTCTTTCATCGGATCTGCTTAGTAAAATCTCAGATTCGTAGATACCAAAGATAAGAGAAGAAGAAAAGTAGAGAGAGAGAGGAAGAGAGAAGGTAAAGGGATTAGGTTTAATGGTGATATTCCTTGTATGAAGAAAGACCAAAGAAGACTTGAGAGAAGCCACCACATACTTCTTGTTTGATTTTGGGTGCCCATTACACAAAGAAAGTAAATTTTGGATTTTGTCTTTTTTCTTTTCTTTTCTTTTCTTTTTATTGTGTAGAGAAGTCTATGAGACAGACCAGACAAGTAGCAGAAAACTAGGAGTATTGATCAAGATGGAAAATTAAAGGAAGACGAGAGAAAGAAAATGGAAAAAATCTTAACTTTTTCCTTTCTCATTTTTTACTTTTTCAATGTTGTGACCTTTTGGAAGTTGCAGAAGGGTAATTGAAATGCTGACTAGTAAAGGATTTATCTTTATTGTGTTTATA
Source organism: Arabis alpina (assembly GCA_900128785.1). NCBI lineage: Eukaryota > Viridiplantae > Streptophyta > Magnoliopsida > Brassicales > Brassicaceae > Arabis > Arabis alpina. The sequence continues at coordinate 11,885,747 of LT669794.1, forward strand.
TGGAATGATTAGGTTCATGTCTTTGTGAGGTGGGTTTGATAATTGGTAAAGCAGAATCTGGGTCATTGAAGAGATAAGAATAGTTAATATTGTTGGATTTGTATATCAATTTTTGTTGGGGGAGAGGATTAAAAGAGGCAGCTAAAAATAAGAATTGGGTTTGTAACAAACAGTGAAACAGGAGAAGAAGAAACTATGGAGATTGAAAAGAAAGATGATTGGTGTGGTGTGTATAATGTGTTATATACAGTATATATTTATAATAATATATATGTTCATGATGCAGATGGATGATGATGACACATACTTGTCTCATATTGTTTGGACCCATCTTGATAAAATGACCATTATACCCTTTTAGTCAACTCTTGTTTTGCCACAATGTCAAAATCGGTTTAGTCTACCTTCTTGTGACACCTTACTAGCATCTTTCACTTAATGGGCCACCCGTATCGGCCCATATAAACCAACAACCAAGCGTATCTCACAAGTTACAGATATTTGACCTAAAACATTTAACCGAATTGTCGAAACCTTGTTACATTTAACTTGGCATACATACCCGTTACCAGTCTTTTACCTATTATCTGATTTGTATCTGTCTCCAAAAAAAGATATCCGTGACCAGACTCGGCCCTGACATTGACCAAAGAAAAAAGTATAAAATAAAATGTGGACACCGAGAATTAATCTCTCTACCTTCCAAGGGTTCGATTTGGCGCTTGACCAACTGGCCTAGTGAAGATTTTTGGAAATAATTGGCCTTTCAAATACCTAATATATGAAAAGGCCCCAATCATATGCTTCCTTAGCTTCTATTCAGGGTTGGGTCTGTCTGTGACTTCCGAGTCGGATAAAGGATACGATAATCCAATCACTACCGGGTAAGAGTCGGGTATCAAGTATCATTTTTTTTAACTACCCGTCTCATTACCCGTCCTACAAGAATACCCGTTACCCGACTTTTATATGATGCTTACTCGATTTGCTACACATCTTATAAATACTCGTATTTTATACCACTTATATTTGAAATTTATAATTTTATATCTTTTTAGCTATATGCTAATGTTTTCAAATTATACTTTTCAACCACACAACTGTATCCTCAAGTATATAACAAAATCTAATGGCAAAAGCTTTGGCGGTGTGTGATGCTCTAATCTATGCGGCCAACACAAGTCTCCACCACTTCCGAGTAGCTTCAAATTCAATAACCTTAAAAATTAACGGGATCTTACAAGATCTCATTAGATTTTTATAGATCTAAATGTTAAACAATATCGAGATTGATGCTTCGGCAAAAGTTGCCCTCAACTTTACTTTTGTTAATTCAGATTATGTATTGGTTAACCCCGGTTTATACTGGTTTAATAAAATTTTGCCTTTTTGTAACGATTTCTTCATTTTTAGGCTATATTAACGTCTATCGATAAATTATATTGTAATGCAGGTAAGGGTAACAGAGTCGGGTACCCGAAGGGTCAAAGGTTTATTACAGGGTACCCAATTTTTTGCGAGCGAGTTAGGATAAAAAAATTTCAGATACCCGTTAGGGTCGGGTCGAGTCACGGATACTCCGAAATATCAGGGTACCGTCTTCGGCCCAGACCTAGTTGGCTCCATCTTTTTCTCTCTAGCGTTTCAGATTCTTTGAATTTGAGTTTTGATTTTTTAGGGTTTAAAGTACGTTTTGATTGAATGACGACGAAGGTGGATAAGGAGGCTGTAACAACGGTCATTTGGGACATCAGGAGATGTTCGTTTCACTCTGCTAGTCATGTTGGACCGATTATAAAACAAGTGTTGAAGAGTTTAGGCTACTCTGGTAGTCGCACCATCATTGTTGTTGGCATACTAACACGCGTCCCTATCAACATCTTGCGAGCGGCCTATTCCTCTGGCGTCTCTCTTACTCACATTGGTACCGGTTAGTCCTCCTTTAATTCTATTTTCCTTTTTTGTTTTCTTTTTGCATAGAGTCTCAATTCTTGTTTTTTTTTCTGAATCAAATAAAGTTCTTTGGCATTGATGTGGTACTACGAAGTTGGCATATGCGTAATCTTCTAGGTAATATATTCCTCATATCCACATAGGATAGCTTCAATATGGTTCTTGGTGATTTTGACGGACAGGGACACAACATTATTCCCTATTTACCATTTGTTCCTCCTCCACAAGACCCCTCCACTCCTCTACAGCATTCCCAAATATGGGAAAACCTTTCCTGCAAGCTTACCGGCAGGTGTGTTTTTCCTCTTTTTCTCTACAATGTTTTAACAAGCTCTTGTTCTTGTTTCTGAACTAGTTACTATTTTGCACAGATCCAATGGATCCAGCCGTACTTGATGCAGACCAGGGTTGGCGTTGCCAAGCATGCAATTTGGCTGGCCAAGGAGGCTTTGAAAATTTTGCCACACATCTTAATGAAGAATATCATGTAAGCATTCATTTGGCTGGCCAAGGTGTTGATGATTTTTCCGAAGATGGATATTATGTTCTCTATTATGTAAGTATCCTCAAATAAAGGACGGACTTTATTGTAGCAATACATTTGATTTAACAACCTTGTATCTCAAGTTTCACTTTCTCACTTGTAGTTTAGTATGCTTAAATTTGACCCCATGCTATCTTTTTCCAATAAACCAATGGAAATACAGGATGAAGAGGAATACTCGACGTTGCCGTCTAGAGCAAGTTACCCTTCAAACCCACTAGGGTTTTTGGAGAAAGTCTTTGGGTACTTTCACATTTAGGTAAATTATAAACTAATTTGGTTCCTATAAATTAACTATATCTAAAGTTGGTCTCTAAGCAACGATGGTTACAAATAATGGTTACATGTATGGTGCACCTCCACACGGTGGATTCAGAATGGGCTAGAGGGGATGGTAATGCTCTTCCTTAGACTAGACAATATCCGCAAAACATCGCTCTTTCCTCGTGACCCTCAAAGGCTCAAACCCTGATCAATGTCATTATACCATTTTAATCAACTTTTACCTTCTTCCTTCCATGTTAAATTGACTTTATATAAAATCTCGGGTGTATATAATTATTTTTAGTGTCCTTTTTCTAATGAGAATTTGCATTCAGTAGCAAAGGATTATGGGGATAATTGGCAAAGTAGACATGGGTCCAACTAAAATAAATCAATACGGTTTTGCCTCTATAGAGCAAATTGATGAAGCTATATAAGTGTAGGAAATGGTTGGCTGCATATAATATTTACATTGTGTAATCTATAATACGATATATATATTGAGGTATTTGTAGAGATATTTTAGGTTAATAAATAGTTTTAAATAAAAGCACCAGATAGGGTTTAAGGTATATTTGACCATTTAGGTTTAGCGTTTAGGGTTTAGGGATTCTTATTTATGAATATGGGTGAATGAAATATAATTTAGGGTGTAGGGTTTATGGTATATATTGGCCATTTGGGTTTAGGGGTTCTAATTTATGATTAATGTTGAACAGGATAAGATTTAGAGTTTACGGTGTATATTGGCCATTTAGATTTAGAGTTTATGGTGTAGGGTTTACAGTATATATTGGCTGTTTGGGTTTAAGGGTTCTAATTTATGATTAATGGCCTTTGACATTTAAGCGTGAAAGTTTAGGATTTGATAAATAGATGATTGTGAAAATATTTGGATGAATAATAGTACGGTGACAAATAGTACGGTGTCAAAATATTTTGATATTCTGAAAATAGCACAATTTGTTTTTGATGAATAATAAATTATCCATCTAAATCATAAAATAAACGACTAACAAATATGGTAAAATATTGTTTTTAGTCGAAAACCCACTTAATTGATATAAATCACCTATTACACGTTACATGAAAAATTAATTAGCTCCATAACAATTATTTTGGAGTATGTTGCACAATGTAACAAAAAAAGTACATCAATTATAAGAAGTAAAATATGTGCAACATAATGTATTTTTGGATAAATAAGAAGTTAGCCATCTACATGCTCGCCGCAGCATGAAATTCGATTTTGAAATGGAATTTAATGTGGCACCAAAAAAAATGTAACTTCATACAAATGATGAATTTAAACAATGTTATTAAGGCGGTTTTCTAAAAGTTTTAAAATACATGACACAACATTCGGCTCAAAGAGAGGATTTGATTCGTTACGACTGCAACGTTGGCCCTCTTGCTGTTGTAAATGGTGGAGCAACAAAATTTAATATCTTTGATGAAGCTTTGAACAATCTTCCGTTTCAACCTGTTGGAGCGAGGTTCGATTCCTTCGAGCACTTGTTTGTTATGAAACCACATGAAATCTATCGCGAGACAAGTAAAAAATACTCTTATTTTCTCAATTATCACTCGGCAATAATTACGGTTGTTGAAATTCATAAAACAAAATTGGTTGCGATTGTGCGAATGAATAATGGGAGAAAGCCATTCTTTCATGTTCACGATAGTAATGGAAAAATCTTCATAAATGATAACTCCAGTTTCGAACAAAACAAAAAATGATAACTTCAACTTCATGCTTATTTTTGCGTCTTATTATCAATTTGACCGGAAGATCATGATGAATTATCAACTTAGGATCCAATACTATTATACGTGATATCGCAAAGAGTGTTACTAGAGATGGAAGATTCCAATCATACTTTGCATTGGAGGTCCGACTTGACTCCATGATCATCTTATATGAGAGGCTTTATAGAACCATTGATGTATCCTTCAGTGTAGGATTTAATGCTTTCTCGTTGTTTTGTTGCAATTCTTAAGTTGTATTGTTCTAGAAGAGTTCAAGTTGAACTCATTCCATTGGCAATTTATCAAACTCGAGAAGTTAACAAAAAAAGAAAAACTTTTATGGTTCTCCTTGTATACAACTTCGACTAATGTTAAGGCAGTTTAAGGAACTCTAACAAGTCACCTTCAACTTTGAAATTTGCTGATCCTTTCAACATATTCGAAGTGTACATTTTGTATCAATTTTTCATCATTATAACAATCGATATATGATCGACCAGAATTAATATGAGATGTACTGTTTAGATATATAAAGAGAACGGATATGCATTCGTTAGATAGTAAAATCGTTTGTGCATATTTTACCTTCTAAACACTTTTGTTAACGTTTGTGCAACATGAAAACATAATTTGATTTTAAAATCACAAAAGATGAACCTCTTGATCTTTTTTGGCGTTGAATCGAACTCGCTTTTCTTTATCTCATTACAAATTGTTTTCGACTTTTGCTCTTTTAGATTCCAATAAGATTTTATCTTCATTTTATATTGGGTTTTCTGCAAATAAACCCTCAAAGTGGCTAGATTTTGCGACTTTACCCTCCAAGTCAAAAACCCACAGAACAACCCTTAAAGTATTAGTTAATCCGCAATATAACATTCGGCCATATATGAATTTTTTTAGTCCGTATATAAGCGATTGCATCTTCTTCTAAGAGAAAGCCATTCTTTATAATAAGTTTCTAAATAAACATGTTTGTAATATCCGGTAGAAAAATCTATATATGGTCGAGGGTTATATTGTGGGTTAACTCATACTTTAAGGGTTGATCTGTGAGTTTTTGACTTGGAAGATAAAATTGCAAAATCTAGCTACTTTGAGGGTTTATTTGCAGAAAACCCTTTTATATTCGTATGGAGAGTTATCAATTGGTCTTATTCACCATGGGCTAGCCCGAGTTTTCTAGAGAAGATCGAATTTGCAAAAAAAACGATTCATCAAATAGGGATAAAATGTTGTTTACATATTTGTTTCATTCGTTTTCTTACAAAAAGAAATATTGGAGCTTGATTTCTATATTGTTTAACCATCGAAAAACGAATAGTCTTTATTTTTGGGGGCAAACCAGTTTTTGTTTGGACAAACGATACATTTTTGTAAAAAATCTAGTGAAACCGTTTGAAACCAAGTCAAATTTTTACATCGTTGTTTAATGACTTCAAGAGATTTAGTGGGTGATTGGTTTGGCTGTAGTAGTATTTTTTTTATTTTTTTTTATGTTTGTCCGTGTTTACGGTCTTTAATTTTCACATATGATTTTAATTCAGTTGAGGAAAACTATAACTTTGTGGAAAAAAACATCATTCCATAAAACTTCAAATGACTCTGAAACATACTAGTCTAAAAGAAAAACCAGAATCCTAATAGAAATCAAACCCAAAGTTTAAAGAAAATGAAACAAAGAAAAACCAAAATCCTAAAACGAAAACAAACTCAAAGTTTAAAAGAAAAGGAAACAACATGTAATGAAGTGGAATTTAGGGGTTGGTGTGTGAATTAGGGCGAGGAATCGGTGTGAGAGACAACTTCATGCTGTTGCGGTTGCAATCGTTGATGTCTCCACTGGCGAAGTAGTAAGTCTGAGTCTTACGGAGAAGAAACGTGAACTCTGATGTTATGCCTCCTCTTTGTAGCTTCTTGCCTCTGGTCAAATCACATCTATTGTAACTCTTCACGTCTTGGAGCAAGTAGGCAACGTTGTGTTTCTTGGATTCATTCTTGTACTTGAAAACAAATATATCGTTGATGTAAAAAGGAGCACGCTTTAAAGCCCATTCTTGATAATCAAATTCGTTAATCCACACAACAACCTCATGAATATTTCTTCCAAGCGGTAATATTGGAGCAGTGTGGTTGTGGATGTTGCTTGTAGAACCAGCACCGCCTGAGTGGTTTGATGGGGCCGTGTGGTTGTTATGTGTAGAGCAAATGCCGCTTGAGTGGTTTGATGGGGTTGTATGGTTGTGTGTTGAACCGGTGCCGCTTGAGTGGTTTGAGCCAGAGCTACTTCTCCAATGCCAGTTTGTGAATGGTTTGTCCGGGCTCCATCGCCAGCCCCTGCTTGAACCGGAGTGGCCAGAGCCCCAATGCCAGCTCCATGCCTCAGCACTCCCCGAGAAGACGTAAGCAGTAACCACGAGGACTAACAGTAGCTTACGTGACCCAAAGAGACCCATTGCTTCTTCTTCTTTGATTAATGAATGAATCTCTTTCTTTTATGTTTGTGTTTCTTTGTTTGCTTTTGTGTGCTCTTTAGAGTTTTAGAGCTTCTCTATTTATAGTCGAGGCCAAGATGGTGTAGAGTCCGTTCCTAATCGGGATGGGAAATATGTTTGATTATTGTCCCAAGTACATTATGATTTTGTTTTATAGAGTTTACCTTTTTTTTATATTTGCGGCAAATTTTGATATAAAACCTAGCTTTAGTTATATTTATTTTATGAATATCTATCTCTTTTTCATATAGGATTAGGATTGCTCAATTTTCCAGTTCAGTTTTAAATGAGTTGATGACCTATATTGGAAAGTGTATTTATTCCGTTTTAAATTTAGTTTATGTTTGTACAAAAACAAGTGTGATAGTGTTATACGAGTTCCACTTCGATATTGATTTTGCTTTCTTTCCAATTTTATCTAATATTTGGTCCATTTCGAAGAATATGTTTTCTTACATTATTCATTTTATGATTTTGGGAAAGGAAAGAGACAAAAAGATTGTTTCGTCATTTCATTGAACTATTTGTCACACATCAAACATTTTTCAATTCTCACTGTTATCCGGCTAAATAACATATAATCTATGGTTTCTACTTCGTTATCTCTTTTTTTATTAGATAACGTAAAATCTTTTTTATTAACCGATTTGAAATGGAAGAAACCTAGTCAAATTTGGTTTCATTATATATGTAACAACCGTAAGTATAATGCATAATTAAGAGTGGGCACTGATAGGATCACATCTTTTAAAATCCAATGTGAAATCAAATTGACATGTTGTGACTGGTCCAGGGTTTTTTTTCATACTAATCCAATTTGTTTTGGGGGCCCAATGTAGTTATAAACATCAATCAAAGCCCAGTTACAAAACACATGGTGACATGGCACTATATAATTGGTTAAAGTAAATATCTTTGTTCAGTTCTGTTTATCTTGTCGAATTCGAGACTTGTCTATTTTCTTAGGAGAAGAATGGCTTCGACGGCTACGACTACTGATTTCTTCAAGCCTTCCCTCTCTTCTTTCTCCACTGGTTAGTTTCTCTAATTCTCTCGTCGACTCTCTCTATCTCGGGTTATGTTCTCATAGGTATCTGGTAATTGAGTTTGTGTGTGTGTCAATTACACTATTCTAGGATTCGTATAGTTTGATGTCTTATTGGAAAATTTCAGGGAATGGAACGCAACGAGGTAGTAGAGTACAGAACGTGGTATGGTTTAATCGGAAGTGTTCTAGCAGGTCTCTTCGTGTTAATGGACTATTCGGAGGTGGTAAGAAAGACAATAACGAGGAGGGCCAATCAAAGGTAGGGTTTCATGTCAATACTCTTTAACAACACTCTTGTTCTGTTATAGTTTACTAATGAGTTTCTTCTTATTGCTTATTATGCTATTTGTTCTAGGCAGGAATACTTGGTAATATGCAGAATCTGTATGAGACTGTGAAGAAAGCTCAAATGGTTGTTCAAGTTGAGGCTGTTAGGGTGCAGAAAGAGCTAGCTGTGTATGTCCCCGTTAACGCGTGACTACTAAATGTTAAATTTCGTCGATGTTAACGAGTTTCGTGCTGTTTTTTTCAGTGCTGAATTTGATGGTTATTGTAAAGGCGAGCTTGTCAAGGTATTGCAGATTCTTTGTTACACACTAAGTTAGCTATTATTAGTCTATTATCAATCATAAAGCTATGTTCACTTTTCTTTTCTATGAGGTAAGTGACCTGAAACTTTGAATTCGTATCAGGTTACATTATCGGGTAACCAGCAACCGATCCGCACTGATATCACTGATGCAGCAATGGAATTAGGTGCCGAAGTGAGTAACCTTCATTTAACTTACTTTTGCACTTGCTTCTACCCAAGGAATGATCTAAAGCTATATTCCTCTAGCCTTCTCATATGATAGATGAGGAAGATTGTTCATGCTTTATGTTTTCCTTGGGCAGAAACTGTCACTACTGGTCACAGAAGCATACAAGGACGCACACGCAAAGAGTGTTGTGGTAAAGACATCACAGATCATATTTCCTGCTACAATAACGTATTTCATTTTCTTGCATATCTTGCTTATATAACCTTTCGAATTTCACAGGCTATGAAAGAAAGAATGAGCGATCTAGCGCAGAGCTTAGGCATGCCACCAGGACTCAGCGATGGATTAAAGTAACAAAAGCTGTTTTTAGGTATGAGAAGTCCAGGTTTTTTTGTATATCAAGCAAGCAGTAAGAAACTAGAGCCCTGTTCTCTAATGAATCGGAGATAGATATTTGAACCCTTATACTTTTTGAATATCAACAATTCCTCAAATGCTCTCAAATCGTTTTGTTGTTTCCAAATTGTGGAAATGAATCGAGCTTTTAACATTACAAAACAAGAAAAGAAGAATTCCGAGTTTGTTCGGAATGGGTTCCTACTCTGGTAATCCAAATTGTGCTTCTGGGACATTTTCTCTTACTCTATGGTTAGGTTACTAAAGTAACTAATAAGATTTTGGAAGCTCTTTTCCGGCCAAGAATGATTGGAAAAGAATGAGAGCACGCTTTGGTTCGAATAAAGGCACCTCGTGGCCCGCTCCTCTTACCGTTGCAAAGGTCAGTCCCTTGTACACCTCCGTCCATCCTCCCACCTGTCACCACCAGTTAACATCACTCCCTTTGTAATATAATACATATCCATGTATGTATTTGCAGTATATGTAATACCTGGTTACCGGAGTACCAAGGGTACCAGCGAGTTTTCACCGGTAAGTTGAGATGACTGAGTGAAAACCGTGTTGCGGTCACTGGAACCACCGAATCTGTATCACCGCTGCATGACAGTATAACCCACAGTCTTTGTTAAGTATCATAAAAAAGAGTTTCTGTTTCATTACAACTAGACCTAGGATATTGTAAAAACGCCAACCCGGTCCGGCTGTATCAAACCAAACCCCAATCTAGTCCAACTGTTAACTATTTACGGATTTTAGGGGTTTGATAAGGCATGGTCTGTTCTGCAACGGGTTTAGGCTATGGTTTAGGATGCAGGATTATGATCCACCACAACATATTGACTTACACTGAACCATATTTTACCTGAAAATCCAGATCCTCATACCAGTTGCTGCAAGTTCCTTGTAAACCGGTAACATTGTCTTGTCAGAATCTTTCCAGTTCTTGATCATAACATCACTGTAACACATTCCACAGACAAAGAACACAAATCATACAAGGAACATTAACACAAATCATAATTGCAAGTCATCATGATGTGGTGAATCAAACTGTTTTTACCTGCAAGCTGTCCATTTATAGCGAATCCCGGTAACATTAGCGTGCATAGCTCTCTGAACATCAGGACGGTTATAATACTTCTCGGCGTAACTCTCTGTACAAGGATCGTACCCAGACACTAACCGTCTACGCAAGAGTGTGTTCTTCATACGTACATAGAAACCAGTCTTGTTCTTCGAAGCCATGCACGTTGGAGTGTAAATGCTGTACTGATCAATGTCACCGAACTCGTGATTCATGGCGTAGTTAACCGCGGTGTCGCAACCGTCGGAAGCAGTATCCGCTGTGAAATTGCAGTGTTTGAGAATGGACTTGTAGGTTTTGTCGGAGATAATTGCGTGTGTCCACCAGTATGTTACGGTTCCTATACTATCGTACTCATTGTCCGTCACTGCATTTCCCACCTTTGAGAAATAAGGGATGGTAATGTTTTGTTAATTACTAATTGGACCCATGTTTTAGAAATGAGCTAGATAAACCCTTTTTGTACTTACTATGAATCCTTTGAGATTGATGATGGGTTTGGAGAAAGCTTTGTTATAGTCATGTATCTTTTTGGCAAGCTGAGGAACATAATGACCTGTAAAAGTATAAGTCATTGAAATTTAACAGAATGTAATATAGTGTGTAGCGTAGATATTCATCTAGTTTAGTATAATAACGTACCAGCATAGCTTTCACCAGCGATATAGAAGTCTCTGTATTTGTATTGAGGAAATCTCGATAACCATTTGATAAGAAATATCAAACTGTCTTGAGCTATGACACATAATAATACTCGAAGTATAAATCAATTTTCTTAAGCAAGAATGATAATATAAACTAGTAGTGCTGGTTTATAAGTGACTGATAGAACATGGAACTAAGAAAAGTAATGGAGTGAACCTGTTCGTTCGTCTCCGGAATCTTTAAGATCGGAGCTTGAGTTTGTGTAGGAAAATCCAACTCCGGCCGGTGATTCCAGAAATAGAAGGCTTGCTTCTGTTAATTGTAAACATGCATGAATCAAATACCTAAGATGTTTTGATTCCATAATTCAAGAAAATGATTGTAATGAAAATTGTAAATGACCTTTGTTCCAAGAGAACTTGTTGAGAAAGAGACTGGAACCGGTTTTGTTGATACGGAACGGTCCAATTTCCTCTGATGCTCCGTAAGCAATCGATGAGCAGCCTGGCCCTGTGGCATTTTATTTTATATAAATTATACTTATCAAATATTATATTTTCTTCTTTTAATAATTATTGAATTCCAAATCTTATGTTAGAACTTATAATATGCAGCCAAATAATGATATTACAACATTTTCCACTTCACCTTAATTATGAATTCTCATAATTTTCTTGATCGGAATTTGTTAATAAAAATTCTTATTGATTTAACTTTTGAGAAGTTGGTCCAAGTTCATGAATGTGACCCAAATTAGGTCCTCTTTCGTGCATGCTTCAATTTTCTTCCTACCAATGATTAAGTTAAATAAAATGACTAAAGGCCAAAAATTCAAAAGAATATTTGATGACGCTTATATTTCTGGACGCGAAAAAGAAAAAAGTATATATTATTATAAATTATGTGAGATACTATATAAAAGTATATAGCCAGAAAAATGTGAAAATTTCACGCGCGGGTGTGTGTGCGCCTACAAAACTGCATAACCACCATCAACTTGTGACCTCCATGAATACGCATGCCTCTATTGAAAACAATTCTCCTTTATAACAATTCCCCAGTATTATTGATTTATTGTTATTTTTCTTTAAACTGTTTTCTAGAGTATTGTCAATCATCGTCACTATTTTATGTTTCTATCAAGAATCGTAGTTATGTTCGCCGAGATCAACATAATAGTGTAAGCTAGGTATGGCAATTTAGCAAACCGTAAAACAAAGTAAATCATAACTCAGTATGTGCACTTAATGGTGCTTAAATTTCATAAAAAATATTACTCCCTCCGTTTCATAATATAAGTTGTTTTGGTTAAAAGCATGGTGTTTAAGAAACTTTACTTTGTTTTTAAAAAATGTTTTTTAAATCATTATTTTAGTAAAAGCAATAGTTAAATGGTAAATTATATTTGTTTTTTTATTTTTGGATAAATTTTTTATTTTATTAGTACTTTTTTACATGAGGATGTCAAAACAAATTATATTTTGAAATAAGAAAGAAATCCTAAAACAACTTATATTATGTAACGGAGGGAGTCACTTTTTCTTTAAAAGTTCAAAATTTCACGATGATAGTATTTCTTTGTCACTAATGGCTACAACAAAGAAATTAAAGACCGTTAAGTTTTTGTTTTCAGTAACAAGGTCAACTTTAAAGGAAAAAATAAATAAAACAAATAACATGAATAAATAAAAAAGTAGTAAGCTTTTTGGTAATGTGTATGTATGTATGTGTTTTTGGATCTAATTATTAAAGGCAGCAAAAAGGTAAGTTCACCTTTTTGTCATGCTTTCTTACAGAAGGCTAATGAAGAGACAGAAGAACAAAGGCATCTAACTAAAAGAACAAGTTGATGCCTGAAAATGACAAGAGAACTCTCAAGTCTCAACTTTAACTTCATAGAAGAAAACTAAATTTGATCAGGCTACTCATGTTTTTAACTTTTTATGTACTTGTAATTGCATTACGAGTTATTATTTTTAAAATGGGATCAGATAATTATATATTCATCATAAATCTATTAGCTTAACAAAATAGTACTACTTATTAAGAGAACGTTGGGGCTTTAGCGAGGTCCCATGTGATGTGGGCTTCTAATCAACACTATCACATTTCATTTCTTATGGCTATAATTGTATGCTTTTTATAGTCGCCATGATCAACATTTAAGTCAAAAGATGGTAAACGTTTTCGTGTCATAAATCAGGCCGCATCACGCATGGCCTGCATGATGAGTATATAAACACATATATATTCCAAGTTTTTTAGCGTATTGTAGTGGGAGATAATTGCTTTTGCTACATTGCGCGTGTCTGCCAGAAATGGGTGGGAATGGTAGAGGACGAAATCCGAAACTCGTGGAGGACTTATGTAGTAATATTAATGGTTTTGAATACAAAAAGAAAGCAATTAAATAAAGAGAAGATATAGAAAAGGAGTGCATGTTCCATTAATGTGAGGCAGATGGGGTGGTTGATATTGCTATTTTGGTTGGACATTGAATTGTTTTTATCCAAAATAACGATTTTAACTTTATGTTAATATAAATACACAAATTAGTAAGGGCTAACAAGAGAGATATGAATTTGTTTTGGGACTAAATTTTTGTTTTGTCTCTCTATAAACCTTTGAGCTCCTTATCCAAATATGGAATGTACTTATCAAGTTGTATTTGATCCATGAATATTCTTTAGAAAATGTTATTAATCTAAATTGTCTTTGGTTTAGTTTGGTTTGATATCGGTGGTCTAATTGCAATATATTATATATAAAATAAACTTGAACTAATAGCCGGAAATAAATAAAGCATGGTTCTAAGAAGGATAATTACAAAGAGTCTACATAACCCCTAAATACTTGTATATTTATGCGTATATATATATATATATAACTCCATAGAGCTATAAAACAATGTATAAATGGATACAAAAGAATTGAAGTGGAGAAAACTGACCTCCATTGAGCCAAAGAAGAAGAGGTTTGGTTTGTGGAGAAGGTGAAGATGCCTCAGTGAGCCAATAGAAGAGAGAACGACCATGAGACTCGTTTACATTGATATAGCCTGAGTATTGTGAGAATGCCACTTTTGGTTGCCCTGGAAGTGCTTTGATTCTATCCTTCTCTTGCTCTCTTGAAGGCAATGATGATGAAGATGTTTGTGATAAAAGAGCTAGAAGAAGGAGAAAAATGAGATGGGTTCTTGCCATTTCGTGTCCTCTCACACTCTCCACTTCTTTGCTTCAATGGGTTTTGTTGTGTGTTAGGTCATATGGTATATTGAGAAGTATGTTGTATGTATGTATGTATGTATGTATATATATATATATGTGTGAATGTAGAGAAATGTGTAGATTGATGGATGTGGTTTTGGAGGTTCTTATTTAATGTGTTTGTGTTGCTGAGTTACTACACAATGTGCAGGCTAGGCCAGCTGTGAGTGGCCCTTTCTCACTCTATATGCTAATGTATTTATTGGCATATATGTGAGTATATTTAGGAACTATTCACGAGCTTGTATATATATATAGCCAATGTAGGGACTATTCACGAGCTTGTATATACAACTCTCACATGTCTTAATTTGATGAAATATTATTATGATATATATATATATATGTAATGGTTGGGCTTTCTATTAGGTGTGGTCAGGACCGTGGCAATGGCCAATTTATAGAAACATTGGCATGTGGCCCAAAATTTTACTTAATCTACCATTAGTAATTAGTTAAAGACTCATAATTTTACTAGATTTACTATTAGTAATAATTGTAATGTGACCAAAAACTTAATTTGAGAGTTATTAACTAATTAAAAGTTAAAAATAATCAAAAATGAAAATAAAGCTAGGATGATATTCAACCGTTTAATCTCTTTTACTATTCTTAATAGGAGACGAAAAGAATTGAGGATTGTTATCTGAACTCATGGATCGCTTATCAGATATTATTATCGATTCCAATTTTAATTGCAACTACTTAAAGAATTTTCTCAAACTTGAAGTTGATAAGATCTTATCGCTCGAGTATGTCACAAGAAATATTGAGTAATTTGGCTATCTTATCTATCAATAGAAAATTCGTTAAATATATTATTTTTTTAAATTACCATTATTTTTTTCTTTTTAATATTGTAAGTTATGGATAGTGATTTTGTCGCAAAAAAAAAGAATTTTTTTTTTTTTGAATTGGTATTTTGTTTTTTTTTTTGGACGAAATGATTATTATAAATTATGACAATTTTTTTACTAGTTAATCTCGCATCGGGCCTTCTTATCTCTAGCCACGGCTCTGGGTGTGGTATTGCTTCCCCCACATAGAATTGTGTCGCGACAAATGCAGTGGAAGTGACAAGGTCATTATTTCGGCTCCGAATACACATAAGAAAAATAAAATTTGGTTATGTTTTTAATGGGATTGAATGAGTTAAATATTTTTAAAAATTAGCTCATTTTTTTTGTAAGTTAACCAAATAATATTGTAAACGCATATTGAACCGTATTATAAATGCACAGTCCGCAACTCCGCATCAACCACACTATTTATACTTTATACAACTGTTCAAAGTTTTTTAAAATGTTATAATTTTCTTCTTTTGATAGATATATGTATTTTTAATGTTGATGTTCTGTATAAAGTCAGCAAGTAATTTTAGTGTTTATGTACAGAATAGATGATACATTGCTAATACTCGAAGGCAAATTTGGATCTTGATTCTTGAATCAGAAGAAGATATTGTATGATTTAGAATCAGAAGCAAATTAAAGCCATAAATGCAAGATTGGACAATGATTATTTTATCTCCTTCTCTTAGGCCTCTCGTGCATTTTAATGTTTATGTTCTTTATTAATTACATGGTAATTAAGCGTAATCTCCTTTATATAAAAGAGGAAGAAATAGAGGCTTCTAAAGCATGTCACATGGGCCAAAAGCTGAATTCTCTCAGCCAATCAACTTGCCACGTCACTTGCGTTTCATTAAACCTCAAATAAAGCCCAACAACATAACGACAATAATTTCATTACCCAGCCCAAATAATTGAACACTACATCTTCTCTTTTATACGCCTGCGAGCAACACGCTTTCTTCATGAACCATAATCGAAAAATTGCCAAATCCTTACTCGCTGTTACCAACAAAACACGATTCGCATCTCCTAGCATTCAATTGATGCTTTCATCTCCCCTAACGCTTAAAGCCACGATCCTCCATGGCTTTAATGGCTCCATCATTGCCATAGCCAAACGCTTCTTTATATATACAACCATTCATATGAATGGTGATCATATGAACAGACTTTCGCGACGAGGGTGATGTGTTTGGCTCTATTTCTGCTCGATTTGTCTTCAGACCGTGGCCTAAACGGCGATTAAGCATGGCCTACGTTTCTATGTGGCCACCAATTCCATCGAGGAATTTTCCTTTCTCACGTTTTTAGAGATCGAACGATCGGATATGCTAGATATCGCTCTTCGTCAGAAACAACATGTTTGATCTTTTATGATGAGGAAACTCTGTCAAGAGAGGAGGAGTCGAGGGAAGAAGCTTACTCGCTTGAGGAGCATGAGACTTGATGATAAGCATAAACCGTAAGAGATCTTTTAATTTTTTCACATGCTCTTCACTCATTTCTCTATAATACCGAAAAATCTGTTTGATCTCTTTAGATTGTTGATGCTTAATGAAATCAAACTCAATCTCATCAAGCTCAAGTGAACCAAGAAGCTCAAACTATTTCATTCAATGAAAGTGATGTGTTTACTCCACGTTTCTTTTATTATCATCAAGATCTGTATTTTGGTTCATTAGATTGGAGATTTATAAACATGTATGATTTCAATGTCTAGCGAATATTTCAAATATTCTTGCTTTTGTTGTAAGACTGCATCCCGATATGTCTGTGTGAATTTTGCAGATCAGTAAAATAAAAGCTGCAAGCCTGGAATTCTTTCTTGCAACAAACGCAAGTTTTCGAAAGATATCAACGGCCTTAACAAAGCAGAGAGGTAAACGAAATATTATTGATTAGAAATAACAATTACTCTATTATTTTTTATGGATGCCTTCGTCACCTTGACATTCTCATTGCTTTCATATTGCAGCATAATTTGAACGTGTTTCAAGGTTAGTAAACCCCTGCAGCTATTTACTAAGCTCATATATATCACACTTATCTTAACGGTTACTTTTTCTTTTGGGTGTATATATATGAATATAAAACGGGTAACATTAGAACCTCGACGAGTTCCATGTTCAAATGAATTCAATTCTTCAAGCGATGGGGAATGACTATATGGAGTAATACTTTTAGTTTGGCTTGATTCTGTTTAGATGGAGTATGGTTATCAATCATCATAACCGTTTCTCTATTGTGCATAAGCTTTCTTACCACAGTACATGATACGGTGATTATCACTTCCATTTTTGTCCTTTTGTAATATGTCTTCCAGGTCAAACAGACGAAGCCAATTGAGAAGGGGAAGGCAGAGATCACAAGTTGAGACTTCAAAAACCATCTCATATTGGTAATCTTAGACATATAATGAGATCACGAGTTTCATAGAGATTCTTGTTAAACTCATCTGTGAGTTTTTCGTTTTAACTCTTTTATCTTATGAATCTTTTTCACACTCTTTCTACCAAAATTACAGAGGCAAGAGTGTTATAGCTAATATCATGCCATAAGATATTGTAACATTTTTATACTACCAAGAGCCTACATTTCAAGATATCATTGCACTTATGATCTCTCTTTTTCACTTACCTAAGCATCCAGTCTATCATTACATATCAAACTCAACTCTGTTTTGTTCATTCTCTTTTTTAAGTTTTTATTGATTCTTGCAAGTACTTAAAAGTGACCACAATGGAGGATGAGATGTGTTCTAAATTGAAGACATTAAGAGTAGTTATTGGTTGTTAGTTAGGAGCATCAAATTTATAGTTAAATAATAATCTTCGACTTCAATGCTTACAACTGATAGGTAAGTAAGTTGATGACTTGATGCCCGTATTTCTGATAAACTTTGCAGGAAGCAAAGTGTTGGTGGCTGCAGGATAATATCGTACACAAATAAATTGAAAAATGAGCCATCTTATCAGACCTCATTTGCTCTCATATAACATAGTTATAAAACAATCTCATCCGAGTCATCCCTTTGGTGCTCTCTATGTTATTTGTGGTTTGAGGATTTATGGACATTATACCCTGTTTTACATTCTGTTTTCTATAAGTAAAAAATACACAATGAAAACAAATCATGTTATATGTACTATGCTAATTCAAGAAATTGCTAACTTTACTGTCACATTTTTTTCGGTCTTTTTAATGTATCACATTATTATTATGATAAATACATGATAGTTATTCGAAAATGCTTTGAAGGGGAATTATGGAATGAGGGGAGAATAAGTTGATCCATGTTTATCTTTTTTACAACTTGATTATTTATGTATTTAATCCATCGGAGAAATATGATTAAAAAGCATACTCTAACAAAAAGAAACTCAACTTTGAAAAATTTGAAGATATTATTTAGACAATTCTATAAAAGAAATGCACGTGGTGTGGCTATGGATGGAGTCGACGTTCTTAAAAGTAGATCGTGCTTTCAAAAAATATCAAATAAAAAAAATCTGATAGACACATGACTGATCAAATGTTTGGGGAGGCCTATGTTCTTTTCTTAAAAGTGTATATGAAAGTTGTAGTTACACATAAAAGCTCATGAATGATTTATGGCTTTGTCATAAACATGAAAAGTTCATGAATGATCTATTCAGTTAAGCGAGTAGGCTTAAAATGTTATGTTAATCTAAATATATGTTCATAGCTCATTTTCTTTTCATGTCTCAATAGATGTTGGATATATCTCAAGGTAAAGAAGAACAAGATAAAACTAAGTGATTAACATATAGCTAGCTACAATAATTTTATTTTTGGTCCAAAAAATCATAAACATTGCCATGATACAGTTTTATTGAAACTAAAATAACAACATAAATTTAAAGAACAACTCGCGCGTAGCGCGAGGCAAACCCCTAGTCAATACTATAATAACAGAAGTGCCTCTCCATAGAAAGACACATCAGCATTGTTAAGCGTTATAGAGTTGCCACATCATTAAAAATTAATTTTTTCCTACCAATCAAAACATTTAAACATTACACATCGTTTTTAATTATACTCAAAAACCACACACTTCATGAAAACCTCTTGGACTATCTTCGGTGCTTACTCCCTTTCTCGGTCTCATCACATTCTCCAACTTCAAATATCACGATAATTGTTCAACCTTCACAATCAATATCATGTCTTCTATTTAATTCGCGATGACTCTTCATTCTCAAATTCTTATCATTATTTAAATAGAACATCTCCTGATCGTTGGCACTTTCATGATGAACCAAACCAGTTTTACTCTAACTTATACATGATGCTTCAATTTCCGGATTTAGTCTCCAGTAATTGATTCTCAATCATCAAACGGTCAGTGAAGGCAATATAATGATTTGGGATTTTTAACCTCTTCGTGATTTAATCTAATCTTCTGTGTATTTTGGGATTTTTTGGAATTAGGTGATATGTTTACTGAATAGTAGAATGTGATTGTGGAAGAAGATGATGAGATGTGATATGTTCTTATTTTGTTTTGTTTACCTCCTCGCAGTTATAGGAATGGATGTTATTCGATGAAGAGTTTCTATGTTTTCTCCTTATTATATATTGTCTCTCTTTGATCTCTTAAATGATTTATTTTGCTAAATATCTATATGGTTGGTAAAGTATGAGAACTATTATTTTCGGAGATGACCAAGAGTTTTAACTAATCAAAAATATTGGATTTAGATAATACAAACCTTCTTTAAAGTTGTTGTTCTTAGAATAAAATTGGTAATGTTTTTGTTTTGGAGCTAACGGTGATTAGGACGTGGAGGTATGTCTGGCAAACAAATGAAGGATGTCACTAGGTTTTCCAATGGCAGCATACTGAACCGTGCAGACAACATATGTGCTAAAAATCTTTACATCACTTCGGTTAAAAGAATCAAGCCTCGTCCCAATCGGTTGCTTGTACATGTGTTGGTGAAATGGCTATGGCCACAGTCAAGAAACACAAACAAAACCTCATGAAAAAGGCTGTTTTCATTGTGATTGTTATGTAGCGCAAGCCTTGGCACCGGAAGGACGGTTCCTTGAGTTTACCTTGATTTTATTATGGTTATAGTTTAATGAGATTTGTAGTGATTTGATTTGCCGACGTTGGCTAACTGGGGTGACTTAAACCCCGAGAGAGAGAAATAATTTTTCTTTGTTCATTCATTTCTCTTACAACATATTTCATTCAATTATTATCCAATACATCTCACAGATTTGTATGGATATGATCTTTTCTGAAACATGTGTGCGGGTTTGTGTGGGTTTAACTTCTACAAATCATTGGAGCAAGTGAGCAAAAGAATGTAGACCCAACCTTTTGCACGTGCGGCTAACGCCATTGTCTAAAGATCATAAACCAGTTTTTGGTTTTATATTCTCAAACAAGACTTCAAATAGTTGGAAAAGAATGTACATTAAGTCGTTGTTTTCTATGAGTTTTTAACATGTTTAAGTCTTGGTTTCAAAGAGATTTTTCTTCACGAAAGTCTTTTGATCGAAAGGAAAAAAACCCAAAACATTATACAATATACATAATATGGATTTAATCGTGGGAGCCCTTTAATCGTTTAAAGGCTATGACAAGACAAACAATGCATTCCTTTTTACATTTTAAAAATTGGCCGTGACATAGACTTATGAAATGATATTTTTAAAACACCTATGAAGAGGATGGAACTACTCTTGCAGAATGAGAAAATAGATTCAAAGTAGTTCCATAAGAAACTAACAAAATGCATACAAACGAGTAGCAAAAACTGAAGGATTCAAAGATTGATCTAGGTTTTCTTAAATGTTTTAAGAAGTTGTTGTATATTGATTCTTCGGAAATCAATGGATGGATATAGAAATCAAAGACAAAAGTGGGACAAAGATCCCATCCAAAAGTTCAAAGATCAAAACCTGAAAGATGAAGCTAACGTTAGTGGTTACTTTTTATTTTAAATGATATAGCCATATAGCTAAAGAGAGGGTGTGTAAATGTGAATCTGATTTATCATATGAGTATCGCATGCTTCGCAGCAAAGGCATGCACCATATTTAAGGGCGCAATCGGATTTAAAGAGGGAAAGATTACTTTCAGCAGACTCAGCTACATTTCTCCCAATAACAAACTTTGAACAGCCTCTGCGGTATTTGATTCTCTCCATTGTATATAGTTGTTTTTTGTGAACTTATACGATGTAGTCCATATCAAAAGAACTTATGGTATTTATAAAAAAATTAAATAAACAATATCAAAAGAACTTATGGTATTTGTAAAAAAATTAAATAAACAATGTAATTGTACTGATGCATGTCAATATGCCATGCCTTATTATATTTGGGTCAATGTTCTAATTTTACTTTTAACTCAAAATTATGAGAGATAAAAACCGCGGCGTAACGCGGGTGTTCACCTAGTTGATAGATGATAATTTCTATCCGTATACACACATTTCTTTCAACTTTTAGTAATTTTTTGGAATGATTTGACTGGTCTTGATTATAATAAAGACACGAATTGTGTCACATAATAAATCCATAACTGCTGATTGGTGAACTATGACATTAAAGTCAAAAACTCTGTAACACGTTTGTTCGTGATGAACAATAGTAATACTCCCTCCGTTCTTTAAAGATTGATGTTTTATAAAAAAATTTGTTTTAAGAAGATTGATTTTTTACATTTTCTATGCAATAATAATTATAAATTGTAGATTTCAAGACATATTAATTGATTTTATTGGATTGTTATTGGGTCAAACTTATGGAAAATTGTTTAGTACAAAAACCAATACATTTCTAGTCAAACATTAATTTGTTTTCTTAATATGTGTGAAAACTTTAGAAAATCAATCTTTAAAGAACGGAGGGAGTACTAGAGAACAAACAAAAGAAAAAGGTACTCTCTCCGTTCTTTAAAGATTGATGTTTTAGAAAAAAATTTGTTTTAAAAATATTGATTTTTTACATTTTCTATGCAATAATAATTATAAATTATATATTTTAAGACATATTAATTGATTTTATTGGATTGTTATTAGGTCAAACTTATGGAAAATTGTTTAGTACAAAAACCAATACATTTCTAGTCAAACATTAATTTGTTTTCTTAATATGTGTGAAAACTCTAAAAAATCAATTTTTAAAGAACGGAGGGAGTAATAAATTGCACTTATTTTAGTTTGAAGTTGAACAAGTATATATACGAAAAAGGCGAAAAAGAAAGGAAAAGGTGTACTTACCACAAGATAACCAAAGAAAGAAAGAAACAAACAAATATGGACGATGTGGAACAGAAATGATGACTCTCTATTTGACTGCAAGAAAACAAAAGTTCACCTTGAACTGTTAAAAAAACAAATAAACAAATGGTTACCTTGTAAAATATTGTTTCGCCTAAATTGTGAAAAACGCATTTTTTTTCAAAAATAATATCAAAATTTTCAACTCAAAAATTGTTTTACATCAGATACATCTTATAATTTTTTAATAGATTTTTTTTACATTTCATTTTATTAAAATTGATTTAAACCATATTACATTATATTAAAAATTTAACATATGAAATACAAAAAAAACTAATGATATTTTCCGCACAAGAAATTAAGTGAAAAAAGTAGTTTTGATGACACATTAGCGATATCAAGACGGTTTTGTTTCGAGTCTAAAGTAGACATCTAGATATTTTTGAATCTACAATAGCAGTCGGACTTCCAATACATTTTACGATAACACGACAATAATTCTCCTAGTTTAGATAAATCTATTTATTTAATGGTAAAGCCACCGCTGAACAACTTTAAAATGCAAAACTAGTTACGATAGATAATCAGAATTGAATAGAGACAAAACATTTAGATAAAAGTATAGATCTTCTACAAGGAAAATAAATCTCATAAAAACTTCACCTTAAAATAATACCATATGGCAAAAAACATCGCATCGTTTTCTGCCCAAAAACTCAAAAACACTCTTTAAACTTTATGTCCAGCGTATAAACTACTAGTTATACCCCTCTCACGTTGCCAGCAAAAAGCATCGGACATTGGAGAAAGACAAATCACCTTTGTTTTCTCTTTCTCTCTGACAACTAAGGTTTACATCTATCTTTTAAGTAGTTCATAACAAAAGATATCCCAAAAAAAATTATAATATTCGAGTGGCAAATTAAAAAAATTTGGTTTTGTTCGAACTCTAAACTAAACGACAACCCATTCTCATATTAGCTATTTTTTTTTATAAGAATTGAATTAAATCGGTCATGAAGTGTCGTGGTGGTGAATGGTCTCCATATCTTTTACTATTCCTTTTCCTCTATATGCAGAATGTATTTTCTTCGATAACTCTAAAATGCTTGAGAATATCAGTTTAAGTATTTTTTTTTTACCAATTTGTCTAAAAAATTAGTACATATATATTGTGAGGAAATGGACTTATAATCTTCTGTTTTGTTAATGGTTTAGTTTTTAATAAATCAGGAATTTTTTTTTAACCACAATGATATATGCACATGCTTAGAAAATTCAGTGCCCACCTAAAATAAAACATTTTTGTTGCAAGTTTTAGCGGGTGCAATGGTAGTTATGACAAGTTTAAATCAGTATGGAATTAAGTGTCTACAATGCAGAACATATGAAGAGACGATTAACCATACATTAAACCGTGCTACAAACATGGGATCTTTCGCCTCTTTCTTTGGATATGGATTCATTTCCATCTTCTTCGATTTATTCAAACTCAGATTTTATTTTTTGGAGAAATCAAAGGCATGAAAACCATGACGTGAACAAGATATTTTCACATGGCTTAAGTGGTTCATGTGGAAATCAAAGAATAAAAAGGTGTTTCAAGGAGCTGACTCGGAACCCTTAGAAATACTACAACTTGCTGAGAGTGAATTTTTGGCATGGCGAGAAGCCCAACCGAGTAGACCAAGTCAATATTAATACACCAGAATGTGCCCCAACAATCAAATAGCATCCGCCGTAAAGTTGATGGCTCTTAGAAAGAGATAGATGCAACCTCAAGATTGGGTTGGATATGCAGTGAGGGAGACGACACTCTACTACTCGGGGTAAGAGGTTCGAAGAAAATGCATTTCACCACTGCACTTGGAGATGGAAGCCTTGTTATGTGTGATTAAGTCCATTATGGAGAAATGAGTAGATTAACAAAATTTAAAGATGGATTGCTCTGAACTTGTTAACTTGACTCAATTCCCAGATTGTGGCACGCCTTTTTCATCCTCCTGGATACTTTTAATGAGTTCCATGCTATATTCCCAAATTTTTCATTTTCATTGATTCCACGCTCTCTTAATAATAACGATAATTGTTTGGCTCGATCATTTCGTTTGAGGCTGATTGAATCTTTTTTGTTTGCGATACACCTCCACATTAGGTAACCAATGGTCGAGATTTATTTTAATAAAATGATCGGTTAACCAAAAAAATCACAACAAAGAAAATCTAGTTAGGTCTAATTATTTAACTTTTGATGATAAATCATATATGGCCTAATGAGCATTAATTTTACAGTCAAATAAATATTGACAATAGGGTCATTTAATTATGTTCATATTGGCATTATGACTTTGTTGTATGTATCGTTCGACTGAAGTAACATAATGGGTTTAAATGGTAGCATTTGTGAAGTGTATTACATCTGCATTACAACATGTACTATTTCTCTGTAGCCAATCATCAACATAGCATTACTAATTATATTATCGGTATTTGTTGGAAGTGGGTTCATCACAACGAATCCGGCCCACCTTAAGCCCAGTCGAACCAGACCTTTTAGTCTGAGTAAAAGGTTAAATCACGGGTTTTGGGTTTAAGTAACGAACCAGACCCATTATCAAAGTAATGAAGAAAAGGGGATTAGGCCATAAGAGATTTCTGGCTCACGCGCATAAAGGCAAGTTCTCTTGGAGTTGGAGTTGGAGCTGAGACCGAGTCAACAGGGGATCATGGATTTGTTTCAATCTCGAGATTTCCAGAGATCGCAAACAGAATGTGCCGAGAAACGCAGAGCTAACCTGGAGCTTTCGGAGCTGGCGAACGGAGCTATATAAGCTATAAATACTAGGAGAATATGCAAAATTTATCCAACTTTTAACATGTACACATGATTAACCTAGCTAATGCTCACTTACCTCTTGTGTTCTTTTTCTATATTCGACATATTCATCATTATAAATCCAGTCTCATTTCAATTATCTTTTATACGATCAGACCTAAACTTTTCTTAAGAACCAAAGTTTCTTCTCCAAATTCACATACAAATACTCATTGCATAATTCATATTCAACACTATTTTTTACAGTACTATCATTTTTAATTATTGTTTATATTACTTTTAATTGTACTATCATTTTTGTATTGCTATTTGTACCATCCGAAAATTTGTACCTCCTTATGTTCCAATCCAATCCATTATGATGTCTAGACTAAACTATTTTGGTCAGCAGTCAAACATATTCACATACTAAAATGATGGTTGTGATGTGATGATCATGTTACTAGTCATCGATGTTCTAAACATCAATCGTTAATTAAAACCAGTCAAACATTTTAGTTTTCCTAAATGGGTTCATATTTTTAGTAAATAGTTCATCAACGATATTTTTGGTTTAAGCATAAGATTAATAAGTTTATGCGTTTAGTGACTATATATATTTTTTCATCTCAATTAATATTAATAATAAGTCTTTTTTTATGAGATACAAAAAATTCACGGCTAATAATCCACAATTATGAAGACTAAACTAACGGATTACATGAAATCTCCAAAAGTTAAACCATGTGAAAAGAAATCGAAGATTTTGTCAAAAGCAAAACCTAAAAGACCAATTGAATAGAAAACCGAAATGAAACAAAAGCGACTATTGCTAAAACAGGTTAGCCAAAACAAACGTCGCCTAACATAGTACCTAATTCTTAAAAAACCTAACGCCAATATTTCAACACATATATTTTTGGATACTAGAGGGAATCCACTTACCCTTATACATTTTTTAGAACCGGTGATATTGGACGAATCATGGTTTTGTGGCGCCTCCGTAAAAAAGTTTCAACATATACAATACACTCACAAAACTTGAAATAAAGATAAAATAATATAGGTAAAATCTTTTCAACATATACACTATATTCAGAAAACTTAAAAATAACAAAATATAGGTAAAATCTTTTCAACATATACACTACACTCGTTAAAACTTTAAATGAAGATAAAAGAAATATAGGTAAAATTTTGAGTGTACAACTATGCTGTATGAAATCGGAAACGAGTACGCGGAAGCGAAACATTAGGAAACGTGGAAACGAGTTTTTCAAAAAAAGAGGAAACATGTACGTTTTGGAAACGTATATATATCTTATTATATAAAATGTGATGCGTCAAACATAATAATTAACAAGATCGTGACACGTATCAAGTTGGCCGATAAGATTTTAACACATGTAATTTTATTACATAAAAATAAATTAAATCACATATTTGAAAAAATTTCTATTCCTATTTAAATTAAGTTTTGACACCTATTATTTTGTTTTAATTAAATTAAATCATATATTTCAAATTTTCTTAATCCTATTTAAATTAAGATTTAACACTTATTATTTTGTTTTAATTAAATTAAATCACATATTTTAACATTTTCTTAATCCTATTGAAAATAGGTTTACTTTTACTATTTTAAAAATAAAATTATTATTATTCTACTTACCTTGATTTTACAATCATCTCATGACTTCTTATACATATTGGATAATTTTCTATTTCATAACACATAAACAAATTATTCTCTTTTTGTTTTTATGTTGTTCTACTACACGTTGTTTTTTTTAATTAGTTGTTCTTCTTCTTGACTTTCTTTTGTATAATGATTTTTTAACTATCGTTTGGTTGGTCTCTATTATAAAATTTGATTTTGTGGTGATTTGTACTGACTTTGTTTTGTTTTGCTTTTGTTTTGTAGGTTTGGTTAATTTATATTCAGATTAAGAAGGCATTTTATTTTACTTTTATGTTTTTTTTAGCTTTTAGAATTTTTTTAATCATTTTTGTCGATTATTGATCATTCCCTTTTATGTTTTTTTTGTGTTTATATATTATCCCTACGATTAAACAGGGTCTGATTTTCTTATTAATTTTAATTTTGGTGTCACGGGTTGTTTCAAAATATTCTCTTTTTTGTTTATTTTAATGTAATGTTACTTAATATATTGTAGGGTTCTACACTATAATTTTTATATTTTCACTCGGTTTACCTCACCAATTACTAATTGGCGGGTTTACCTCACCAATTGGCAATTAGTTATATATTGATTTAATTTAATATTGCTTATATAATTACAATCATTATTGTAGATTTTTTTGTTGTCGTACTATTGTAGACTAAACTTAAATTTTTTGCATCGTATTAGTTTGGATATTTATTCGCTTCCAAACCAAACAACATGTAACAGATATTTCGTAAATTTTGGGAAGAAGGTTTTCTTGATGAGCTTATAAAAAATGATCTTATAATAATGGGTCTTCTATTATTTGATGTAAAGATTACCATATTTGTATATTATATCAATAAAAATCTTAAACTATTACTACTTCTTGATTAATGTTTAACTACAATTTGGTTTTGTTTTAACATAGAAAAATACTATTCAAGGCTCGGTGTATCATTCACTTCTTAAAAATACGATCAATATAATTATTTTATTCAATTAATATATGTAATCAAATAATATAAGAAATAAATATGAGAATTAAGTAGATAAAATATTTGGTAAAATTCTTTATATAGGTTTCATATTGACTTTTTCAATTTTATTTTATTTAGTTTATTGAGTGATCTAATTTTGTTTTTTAGATTTTCGTGTTTGATTATTTTTCACAGGTATAAAATATTAAAAGAGCAAAATCATTCAAATATAAACAAATATAATTTCAATAAAAATCAGAAAAACGAATCATTTGAAAATATGTAATAAACTTTAATTGTAAACCCAATAACAAAAAATCAAAACAAAATTTAATTGTAAATCAGTAAATGGTTTTGCAATGATATTTTGATTTTATTTACTTCAACGGTTTATCTGATTCTTTTTCGACAGTAACATGTAATTTTAAATTGGTTTTTAAAATATTTAGTAAAAAACCCGCATATATGCGGGTCCTTCACCTAGTATATATATATACACATATCTATATACATATGTAATATTATCATGAAACAAAAATTATTAAAAATCAAAACCATATTAAAAAATATTTGAAATAACAAAAATCCAATAAATAGTTTAACTAAAGATTGAGAAAACAACACTCAAATTCAAATATTTAGACTATCATCATCATTCTAAGTTATCATATTTAGCGATTATAGAAAGAAAAAAAAGAGTGTTTCATAATAGGTTTTTAAACTTATTAAATAACTAACATATCACTATTTTTTTTTTTAAAATATTTACTTAATTTGTTTTCAAATCAAAAATTGTGTTTCCCAAAATGAAGAGTCGCGTTTCCAAATTGATATTTTTAGGAAACGCATTTTTACCGCGTTTCCATTGCGTTACCGATTCCGAAACGGGAGTTTCGATGCAACCTATGTGTACAACACGATTGACGATCTCGGTGCTTTATTGGTTTTTATTTATTAAATAAAATTTAATATGTCTAGGACATCATTAATAGTGTACATGCAAATACAATGTGTATTGGTCAAACCTTCGGAGCTTTTGTCATGTCATATTAATATATTATCAGTCAATACAAGTTGTTAAAGATCATATCCACCAAGACCAATTAAATTAATATTCAGTGAACAAATCTGCTGAGACGAACATATAAAATTATATAGTTCACCATGTAATATTACGAGGAAACTATTACTAACTGTACAAATGCAATTTGCAAAGGCTTCAAATGATGGGTACAAATCGTCCTCGGTACATAAGCTAGTAGACATGTCGGTGAAAATGCATTCTTGAAAAATTTCATTCAATTGATGATATAGCTTTTTAGATCGTCATTGTATTGGTTTTACTGGAAATTAAAAATTTAATGTTAGTGAGAACTTGAAGATATCTTGATGTTAGTGAGCATATACTAGCTTTTAGTAAATTAAAACCTGTAATACTAGAGTTGTCGATAACTGTCTAGCCGATTTTATATGGTCTGATCGATAATTCAGTTAATTACCATCGTATTCGTTGTAGGACCCGAATTTCTACAATAGGGCAACTGATATATAATAAGATAATTTAAGAACAAATTCAGAATTACAATACCAAATTACAAAGATGAAAAGGAATTGCAGAGGCGAGACGAATCTCTTTCCTTAAATCTTTAAACGCCCCGTAGTGTGACGGTTTCATAGCGATAAGATTCCCAGGATACAACTGCATTGTTTCTGTCTTCCATCACCGAAGAACAGAACCTATCGAACCAAAATTCTGCGTGTACTCTCAGACTCAAGAAAAGAAGAGATCATGAGGGAATTGTTTTTAGAACTTTGATATGTTTCAATCTTTTTAGTATCTCATGAGAAAGAACATAGCTTGATTATATAGCCAACACCTCAACCTTTACTAGGGTTGGAGCAATAAAGGGAGTCAAAGAGAATTAAGTCCTCAACATAATAACATTTGACCAAATAAGCTTTTACCTTAGAGACAAAACCAAAACTGATTTTTCCTTAGCTTAATTGTGACATTAACACTCATTTAACTAGAAGAGATTTATATTGACTTAGTCAATATTTTTAGTCAAAAGGAATCTAGACAAAAAAGACTAAGTCTTTTGGATCCTAGGTCCATTTGCACAACTCCGAAGCCCATCATCAAATTCCGGCCCGAATATCTCTTCTCTAGAATACACCAAAGTGTACACAAGATTTTAAACCTTGTTATGAGTTCTCCACTTTATATACTTAATAAGCTTTCCAAGTCATCGACTTTGGACCAACATTTCTCATTCAAACGAACGCCGTTTTTTGACAAATGAATACACTATCTCATAGTGCTCATTACAATGAATCCAACGATTCCAATTTCCAGTCATTCCGACAACTAAATTGTTCGAAAAAGCCACTGGAATATTGGCCAACGCCATTGTCAAAAAAAAAGTTCCAACAATCCCCCACATGAATAGAAATGACTTTAAACACTGGACGACTCGACAGACTTGACCGACACGACAAGACTCGAAAAAACAACTTTTGAGAGTACGAGCAAAAAATCCACTGTATCTGGGCTAGTAGCTTTTCAGCCTTGAACTAGTCATTATCAATAGCTGTCGGGTTTACTCGACCAGGAGGTAAACATGATGTCTTGAACCACCTGGACTTTGATGTAAATCGAGACAACAACTATATCACAGCTTCATTCTCTCACAGAACTAGGTTCTCTATTGTGTTCATTTTGGCCTTGAACATTCCTGGTAATCATGAGTGAACTTGGAGAATATAGCCTTACTTTCATTCTCCTAGAAACGGCCGCAT
This sequence comes from Arabis alpina, assembly GCA_900128785.1. NCBI lineage: Eukaryota > Viridiplantae > Streptophyta > Magnoliopsida > Brassicales > Brassicaceae > Arabis > Arabis alpina. Next base: position 11,916,332 of record LT669794.1, read on the forward strand.
TTCACACTCACTAGGTGATCTGCCATCAACTTTGTTTTACAGAAGCATCCTGTATTACTTCATTGATATCTCAAAGTTATGGAATCTTTAAAAGCCAATGCTTAGCCTTATCACACACAGGTAACACTGTTTATCATCCTAGGAACTGGGTGTATACATTGTCTCACAGTGTTTTTCTCTTATTCAACTTTATTTCGTTGTCCCTTTGAACCTATGTCGTAGGATTTCCAGTGACATAAGTAGGGTATCCATTAAGCGTCATGTTCTGTTATAGGCTTTAAACCCATTCATCGTGATGATTTTACCACATGATCTCTAGACCAACCTTTAAGGATCATCTAGGTTGTCACCTGACTTGATGTAATCATCATGATTACTCAATTTGAGATCAAGTGTCTAATGGTTTTATGTCAATTTTTCATATGACAAAATTTACCATTGTACATATTAATCAGTCCTTCATATCAAACTTGCCACTTAACAAGTGCATAGTTTGAGTGATCCACTAATTTAAATCCAATTGTGACCTTTCTAGGAGGTGGTGCGACTTTAATCCAGGCACCCCCCACACTTTTAGGTATTTGTACGAAACTACAACACCTTTCCAAAGTCCATATGGTGTTTTACCAATGACCTTGTGTGATATTCTACTGAGGATATAATTTGTGGTAAGCGACGCTTTCCCCCACATTTTCTGGATTAACCCAGATTCCTCCAACAACGCATTTTCATCTTTTTAAGACTACAAACTATTTCTTATAGTTTTTTCCGAGATGATTTTATCTCAATATGTTTCTTTGATCGATGAATGTTTTTCCTCCTATAGGAAAGTCAAAGAAGCAACGTATCTTATATCCATAAGGACACAAACGGTTTTTTCATTGATTTTAGAAATCAAAGTCAAATCTCATCATCCCACACCATCAATTTGCATACGTTAGAAGTATCAAATTATAGTGGAGATTTATGATAATTTTAATTATAAAGTTAATCATAATTTTGGTTTGAATTTGGTTCAAAAAATAAATTCAATGACCAAATTCAAAACCAAAATTTAATCTCAAACCAAGTCCGGTTTGGCTTGGCTCTATTCGATTTTGGATTTACTTTTCTCTAATACACATAGTGTATTCACAAGAAATTTAATCTTGTTATACTTTTCCAAAATTCATATGGCGTTACTCATTAACCGCCGCTTCTCACTCTTGCATCTTTGATATGTCTTAAACATATCCTTATCCATGCATATGTGAGTAATGGTATACCACCATTTCATCAGGTTGCTCTCAACAATATTGACTTTAGAGACCACATCACATAGATTCTCTTTGGTCAAAATCACTTGAGACTTCCCATGAAATTTCGCTAATGCGAATTTCTTAAAAGTTACGCCATAGACTTATAAGTCTTTCTTGGCATCAGTCCTACGCTTAAAGCGCTAGGCACCGACAGGTTCACAAGTGGCAGACCACTCTCAAACTTAATTTGAGGTATCGACTCACTTGACCCGATTTCATTACCAATGTTATCTCCATCGTTACATCCTTGTCTTAAACATCGATCCCAAATTGGTTATAGTTAGTCACATCTAAATCAAATCTGTTTTACAAAAACAAAACGAATTAGTATACCAATTAAAATCAGACACACAAACAATTTAAATAATAATAAATAAATTGCAATCGCGATCGTCTCATAAACGTTTTCGTTGATTGCTTTCTGTTCGGGAAGAACACGATTTTTTTAACGTTTGCGAACGGTTAAACTCTTAAATTCGATAATTTTTCTTGAATTGCGATTCTGAATTATTATTGGGTAATTTGATAATTGATTTGAATTGCGATTCTGAATTATTACTGTGTAATCTGATAACTGTTTTAAATTGCGATTCTAAAACTGATTATCGAGATTGTTGTTTTCTTTATAATATAGAAAACTTACGATTTTATTTGTCACACTAAATCGAAACTGATTCCATTGTTTGGTCTCTGTTTTTGATAGAAAAAATGGATGCTCAGAACCAGAATGTTTCCAATGTTGATGCTGCCCTAGCTGCGGCGAGTGCGGCTGCTAATGTCTCCACCGTGAACACCAACGACGATGTGATTAGAAGCGGACTTAACGAGATGTTGGTAGACATGCAGTTTGGTTCTTCCCCGTTTGTCACTGTGGCGATTCCCACTAGCGGTGTGACGATGTATGCTCCTCCCTCTGTGGCTGTTCATGCTACATCTGCGATGGTCCCTCCAACGGTGCAAACCGTAGTCCCTCCTTCGTATCCAACGGTGCAGATTCCTTCAGGAAATTCTGCTGGATTGCTTCCGGACAAGTTTGATGGAAGGTTCTTCAAGATGTGGCAGAAAAAGATGTACTTTTACTTGACCACGTTGAATCTCGAGAAGTACGTCAAAGAAGTGAAACCCCTTCTCTCGGCGGATAATACTGATTTTCGAGCACTTGCGAGTGTTCATGCCTGGGACCACGGTGATTTCTTGTGCAAAGGATACATCCAGAGTCGTTTGAATGACCAATTATTCAACGTCTACGCCAATGTGGAGACATCTAAGGCGTTGTGGGAATCTTTGGATAAGAAGTATCGCTCGGAAGATGCTGGTTCGCAGAAACATGCGGTGGCTAAGTTTGAACATTACAAGATGGTTAACTCTCGTCCGTTGATGGAACAAGTCAATGAGGTACAAAATCTTCTTCATGAGATTCATGCTGAAGGCATGAGGATTTGCGAGACCTACCAGGTTGCTTGCGTGATCGAGAAGCTTCCTCCGGGGTTGACAGACTTCAAGAACTACCTCAAATTGAAGAAGAAATGGATGAGTCTAGAAGACCTTGTCATGAAACTTCGTATCGAGTCTCAAAACCGGAGGGAACTCGAAGTTGGTGTGGTCTTTCGCGATCCTAATGTGAACGTGGCGGAGCACCATAATGTTCCCAAGCAAGCAAAGTGGCAGAATAAGGGAAGGCAAGACAAGGGAAAAGGAAAAGTGGCTCCTCAACACACTCAAAAGTTCAAGCATAAGGGTGGTGGTGGTGGTGATACTTCAAAGCCGAAGTTCACTGGAACTTGCAACATTTGCCATAAGGTGGGACACAAATCCTTTGAGTGTCGCACTAAGATGGTCCCTCGGCAATCTAACAAATATGAGGCCAATCTTACCGAAGCTGACATGTGTGCGGTTGTCACCGAAGCAAACGTGGCCGAGAGCCACCCAAAGACTTGGTGGTTTGATACTGGTGCTACTAGGCACATATGCATGGACCGAGAGAGTTTCTCGACTTACCGGAAGAATAATAGCAATGAGAAGCTCTTCATGGGAAACTCCGCAACCTCAAAGATTGCAGGTTATGGCAAGGTTGTTCTGAAAATGACATCTGCCCGTGAGCTCATCCTTAACAACGTTGCCCACGTTCCGGACATGAGGAAGAATCTGATTTCAGGTTCACTTTTGAGCAAGCATGGATTCGCAATGAAAATTGAAGCGGATAAGCTGGTCCTCTCTAAGTATGGAATGTTTTTGGGTAAGGGTTTTGTTTGTGATGGGTTGTTTAAGATGTCTGTTGAGGTTGTGATTCGTGAGAATGTTGTAGGCAATGATGCCATAATTGATGTAGGCAATAATGCCAAAACTGTTGTAACCGAGGCTTCTACCTCGAAGAAGAAGATGAATAAGAATTCTTTTGCTTATGTCTCTGAGTCATTTGAATTATGGCATGAACGTTTAGGCCATGTTAACTTTAAATCTATGAGTAGATTAATGAACATGAATTTAATCCCTAAACAGAAAATAAGCAAACGCAAATGTGAAATATGTGTTGAAGCAAAACTCACGAAAAAACCATCACCGAGTGTGGACCGAAAAACGGAACCTCTTGGTTTGATTCATACAGACTTGTGTGATTTAAAATATATTCAAACCAGAGGCGGAAAGAAATACTTCATAACCTTCATCGATGATTGTACTAGATATTGTCACGTTTATTTACTACGGAGTAAAGATGAAGCATTGGAGAAATTCAAAGAATATAAGTTGGAAGTAGAAAATCAACTTAATAAAACTATCAAAATAGTTAGAAGTGATAGAGGAGGCGAATATGATGGACCGTTTGAGGCGTTCTGTAGAGAACATGGCATCATCCATCAGACAACCGCTCCTTATTCACCTGAATCTAATGGAGTTGCGGAACGAAAAAACCGAACTCTTAAAGAGATGATGAATGCGATGTTGCAGGAATCTGGGTTAGCCCAGAACATGTGGGGGGAAGCTTTGCTTACCACAAATTATATCCTCAACAAAATTCCACACAAAGTTACTGGCAAAACGCCATATGAACTTTGGAAAGGTATTATACCTTCGTATAAACACCTGAAAGTGTGGGGGTGCCTAGCAAAAGTTGCAATTCCACCACCGAAAAAGGCAACGATAGGACCTAAGACGGTAGATTGCATTTTCATCGGATATGCGCATAATAGTAATGCCTATCGATTTTTGGTACTAAAATCTGATGTTCCAGACATAGATGCAAACACGATAATGGAGTCAAGAAATGCTTACTTCTTTGAAACCGTGTTTCCGCGTAAAGAAAAAAAGAGTAATAAAAGGGCTCGTGAACAAAGAGATGATCTTACCTTAGGAAATGAGGCAAGTAACTCTGGTACTACTATAAATGATGAAGAAACAGAGGATGAAATCAACCTTAGACGAAGTAAAAGACCTCGTAAAGAGAAAAACTTTGGTTCTGATTTCTTGGTAGTCTTTCTTGCTGAAAATGAGCCAAAAACTTTTTCGGAAGCAATGTCCATTCCGGACGCGCCTTCTTGGAAAGAAGCCGTCAATGATGAGATGGATTCCATCCTACAACATAATACTTATGAGATAACTGAGCTACCTGAAGGGTGCAAAGCTCTTGGGAATAGATGGATCTTCAGAACAAAACTGAAAACTGATGGAGATATAGACAAGTACAAAGCTAGACTTGTGGTTCAAGGATTCAGGCAAAAAGAAGGTCTGGATTTCTTCGACACTTATTCTCCAGTAACGAGAATAACCTCCATCCGAATATTAATAGGCGTTGCTGCTTTACGGGACCTTGAAATTCATCAAATGGATGTCAAAACGGCATTTCTAAATGGTGATTTAGAAGAGGAAATATATATGAAACAACCCGAAGGGTTTGTCATCCCAGGACAAGAACACAAAGTGTGTAGACTTGTCAAATCACTATACGGACTTAAACAAGCTCCTAAACAGTGGCATGAAAAATTTGACAATGTAATGATGTCAGATGGGTTCAGCATAAATGAATGTGATAAATGTATATACATAAAAAGTACCCCACAAGGATACATTTTATTGTGTTTATATGTAGATGATATGCTTATTATTGGAAGTAATAAGGATATTATTAATAAAACTAAAACCATGGTCAAGGGAAAGTTTGACATGAAAGACATGGGTTTAGCGGAAGTAATCCTTGGAATCAAGATCGTAAGAACTTGCAAAGGAATAACTCTAACTCAAGATCATTATGCTGACAAGATACTTGAGAGGTTCAAGACCTACTCAAACGGAACTGCAAAAACTCCCCTGGATCCTCAACTTCACCTGACGAAAAATTCAGGTGATGTAGTTTCACAGGTAGAATATGCAAGAGTGATAGGAAGTCTAATGTACTTAACAAATTGCACTAGACCAGATTTGGCACATTCTGTTAATGTGTTAAGTCGATACACGAGTAATCCAGGTCATACTCACTGGAAGGCCATAACGAGGGTCTTAAACTATCTCCGATATACCAAGAGTTATGGGTTGCACTATGGTAAAGAACCAGCGGTATTAGAAGGCTACAGCGATGCCAATTGGATTTCTGATTCTAGAAACTCGAAATCTACAAGTGGATATGTCTTTACCCTGGCTGGTGCAGCAGTATCCTGGAAATCTTCTAAACAAACCCTCCTGGCTAGATCAACCATGGAGTCCGAGTTCATAGCTTTAGACAAAGCTGCGGAAGAAGCAGAGTGGCTTCGAAACTTTTTAGAAGATATCCCTATGTGGGAAAAACCAGTGCCAGCTTTACGGGTACATTGTGATAGTCAATCGGCTATATCCCGGGCACTAAATAAGCTATATAATGGTAAATCTCGTCATATTCGGAGGCGACATAAAACCATAAGACAACTGATCTCCACTGGAGTACTCACGATAGATTATATCAAGTCGGCTGAAAACTTAGCTGATCCGTTCACAAAAAGTTTGCCGAGAGATCAAGTTGTTAAATCATCAAGAGGAATGGGTTTAAAGCCTATAACAGAACATGACGCTTAATGGATACCCCACTTATGTCACTGGTAATCCCACGACATAGGTTCAAAGGGCCAACGAAATAAAGCTGAGTAAGAGAAAAACACTGTGAGACAATGTATATACCCAGTTCCTAGGATGATAAACAGTGTTACCTGTGTGTGATAAGGATAAGCATTAGCTTTTAATGATTCCATAACTTTGAGATATCAGTGAAGTAATACAGGATGCTTCTTTAAAACAAAGTTGATGGAAGATCACCTAGTGAGTGTGAAATGCGGCCGTTTCTAGGAGAATGAAAGTAAGGCTATATTCTCCAAGTTCACTCATGATTACCAGGAATGTTCAAGGCCAAAATGAACACAATAGAGAACTGATCTCTACGAGAAAATGTTGCTATGCAATAACTGTTGTCTAGGTTTACATTAACGTCCGGGTGGTTCAAGACATCATGTTCACCTCCTGGCCAAGTAAACCCGACAGAAATTAAAATGATTGGTTCAAAGCTGAAAAAACCTACCTCTCAGATATAGTTACATTTTCGTATACTCTCAAAAGTCTGTCAAAGTCTAGTATAGTCGAGTCTGCATATGTTTGTTCAGTCAGTCAAGTCTGCATAAGTTTAGAGTCATTTCTATTCATGTGGGGGATTGTTGGAACGTTTTTTTTTAATATAAGGCCTTTGGGCCTTATTAAAAAAATATGTTGAGTGGTGAAGAGAAATGGGTTTTAAGCCTGTGGGCTAAATAAAAATTGGAGTAAATAAAAGGGATATGTATAAACTTGTCCCACATATGTTATGTGTAAAATATTCCTCTAGTATATAAGAGAGGAAGCTCATGTTTTAGTTTAAAAACATGGAGCTTGGGTGGAGATAAACTCACGCGAGCCAACCCGGACTGAACCGAATTTAACCGGGAATGGGCGTGGGCGTGGGCGTGGTCGTGGTCGTGGTCTTTATTTGACACTTAGGACACGTGGGTCTCGTGGTCTTTGATCCGCATCAGTTTTGAACTTTATTTTTGAATTTTTCATTCAATTAAAAATCTGGTCAAAGATGCCATGTGCATTAAGTTTGACCATAAACTCACCCATTATTTCAGCTCTTAATTCCTAAAAACGTTACAAACGTTTGAGAATTCAGACTCACTTCTTAGGTTATAAATAAGACCTTTGTGATTCTCATTCCATTCACTCAGAAACGAAAATCCAAAAGAAAAACTATCCAGCAATCTCTCCAAAAGTAAGTTTTGTGTCTTGAGAGTATCGTAGTGTTAAGTTCGTTAGAGCCGTGATTTGAGTGATTGCAAATACGGTTGTTTTGTGGTTGTATCCTGGGATCCTTGAATCAGTCATCTCGTCGCACTACGGGTGATTCAAAGGGTTAAGGAAAGAGATTCGTCTCGCCTCCGCAACTCTCTTCTTCCCTTAAACGTCTTTCTTATCGTAGTTTATCACTGATTCGTAGTGCTCCATAATTTTGGTCCTACATTCGTAACTATGATATACAATTGTGTATCACGCACCATGAATACTGCAGCAGACAAACTAGTTAAATAAGCTCTTTGTAACCTGAATCCATCTTTGGAATAATTTTTAAGGTAATGAAAATTAAGCATTAACCAAAAAAAATACAATTTTCGATGTTTCAGTTGAATACGCCAGTTAAGCATTTTTTACATATATTAAAAATAATTAAATTTTTACTATACTTTTATTAATAGAATTGAGATTTAGTTAAAATATTTACGTTGAAAATACAAATCGGGATTTTTAATGAAAAATAACAATTAAAAAGAAACGTTGAAAATATGTATTGTTTATTTCCCTCGGCAAGTTTATAATAAAAATATGTACAATTTTTTTCTATCTTATTTTTTCGATCAAATTACAAAAGACAATAAATCTACACAGATATATTGCCCGTAGCTGCTTTATAGTGAAAATTAGAAAGATATTATCTTTTTTTTTTTGAGAAAGTAGATATTATCTTAAAACATGTAAAAATGGTATATTTCTCTGACGATTTTTATGGGAGTAAAAATGATAAAGCGATTTGATCCAAAGAAAAATAATCGATTCCGAAATTGAACCATATTGTGTTATCGTTTTAATGAATTCATTTTCTTAATATCCAAAAAATGAATTCCAACTTAATCCGAACGAATGGAAAAAAATCAATCTAGGTTAAAACATAAGTTTTTTAGAACAAAAAATATATGTTGTTGGAGTGTTATTTGAATTTAGATAATGACCTTGTAATGAATGGCCACGTGACCACGTCTCTTAATTTAAAGGTTTACGCTTCATTGTTTATGAAAAGTCGTTACGTTTTTATTATTATTATGAAAGGTCATGTTTCTTTTTAAGGGATGCGTTGATTTGCAACGTACGGACAGACCCGAGTTTGCAAGAATTTTGAACTGTATTTTGTTTGGAATTCGATAGTTGTATCATGTAAGATAAACATGCGCGAAACTACTTACACTATACTAGGGACGTAATTTTGTCTTAGGAAATTACCACAAGCAAATCTCTATCATGTACAAGTTATTGCTTCATGATGGAAAGAGAAAACGTCAAATTCGTCTTTTATATTACACATACTTGTATTTGTATTTCACTTATATCTTATAAAACAACATTTTTCTCTTTCGTCAAATTGTTCTGCATCTATAATTTCTAACATATGTAACTAAAACTTGAATCCGAATAAAAATTGATGATCAATCCTATATATATTGATTGAGAAGACACTCAAAAAAAAATCTTAGGTGTCATTCAATGAGGATTTTAAGGGATGAATCATTAAAATAAACCAATCAAAACATTTCAATTAATACTAATGCCATTATGGAAATTTCTACATATTGTCATTAATTCTATAATATAAGCTCATTAATACATGTTTTACAATAATTAAGCCTAAATTAATGTAATAGTTTAAACGGGTTACTATAAAAATGCAATTTTAAACTTACCGTATCATCTATTTTAATTTATTTTGATATATTAACATGCTTTTCATTATTATTTATAACAAAATTATCTATCCAATTGTGTATATATGTATTTAAGTTAGTAAAATATAAAAATATTTTTATTGTGATGTACTTTATGATACACAACAATCACACATACAAATATTTATACATTTGATAATTGAAAAATATATATTGTTTTTAATTATTATGTTTGGCAAATTTATATGATTTATCGTATAATCTATAATTTACATGAATAATAAAGATTAATTTTAAGATGAAAAGATATTGAAATAAATAATATTGCATATGTTTTGATCAATTTTAAACATAAAAATATCAAAACTAATAGCATTATTATATGTTAATCAACAATTTTCATTTTTATTATATCTATGCATAAGATTTATATTTTATGTTTATATATATTAAAAGTATTATGATTTGTCATACACATTTAAATATTTAAAAAATTACATATGTTAAATCTGATTTGTTAGTCTATTTCAAATTTAACTCCGTGCTTTGGCACGGATCAAAATCTAGTACATTTTTAATGTATTATATGTTGGACCAATTTTAATCACACATTAATTAAGGCTTCATGGGCCAAATAATTAATAAGATTAATTGGTAAAATGTGAATAAAAATGAGTCATTACACTCATAGAAAAATTACATCATAATGTAATTAAGAGAATATATCTCTTGCCAAACAATTTGAAATTGTGAGATGGATTTGGATTTGGTAATTGGATTATAAATCTAATGGGCCAAATTCACTCTAGTCTTTGTTGTTAATTATGATTAACACAAAACAAAAAATATCTCTAATCAATTTCAAATAAAAAGAAAACGTGATATCAAGTGGTCATTGCACCATTATTTGACATTCATTGTCATCATTATATCACTTACGTTTTTCTTAATTAGTATTGGCTTGATGAGGGAGCATGTAACGGACGTACGTGTGCATTCATGATTTGATTTGTCAATCAATTTTGAAATCAAAATAAAAAACGTCTCCTTAAATATGTTTAAGAAAAGCTTATAAAAAGGAAGCATCTCTCATTTCTCAAAGATACTTTTTTTTTATACACAAAAAATACATTCACAAAGTATAAACAAATCCAACAATCTCTCATCTCTTCTTCTAAAAGTGTCTCGAGAGTATAGCGTGGATTCTTAGTTCGTAGATTCTATAATCGAGTGTCGCGATTATAGTCTAACACAGTTTTATCCTGGGATTCAGAATCTCATTAAACCGTCACACTACGGGAGATTTTATGAATTAAGGAGAGAGATCATATCTCGACTCTGTGTATTTTTTATAAAATCGTTTTCATAAATCGTTTATTTCTTCTCCTTAATTCGCATTTTCTCAATCCGGTTTTTGGGTTCTTACAATCTTAATTCATAAAATCCGCTTCCTGCTTATCGCTTGAATCGGATTGATATTGCGATTATTTTATTTTAAATTAAATAAAAGGGGATAAAACGATATTGAATTTGCGATCTCTTTCATAAGTGTCTCGTGAATTTGAAACGATTTTATTTATAGATTTAAATTTCTGAAATAGTTTCTGCAAACGTTTTATAACGCTTTCGCGGAAGGTTTCAAATCTTAAATTTTTATCTATAAAATTCTAATACGATTTCCGTGAAGGCCTTTAAGGCGAGTTTCGAGAAACGTATCTAGAATATTTCTTGGATAAAAGCCTTTTGGTTAAAATCCAGTAAATATTATAGTGATTAAAAACGCTTTCTCAAGCTATCACTATAATTATTTTCATCCAATAAAAAAAAATCATAACAAAAGAGAAGATTTGTGATATTGATATTAATTGATAATCACAAAATATCTTCTCAAAAATTTTGATTTAAAAAAAAAACGGTAGCACTAAAATAATGGTCATTAATTTGATGATTTGAAGTCTCACTTAATGTGGAAAAACGTTTTATTATGGCTTAAGAGAAATCATGAAATGGGCACAATTTAAATTGGCCTTGACTTGAGCAATTATTTTAACGACCAATATGGTTTCATTGCTCTTGATTCTCTACGTGGTATTGTGTGAAGATGAAAATGCTATAATTAGCTACCATCTCTCATTACTTTACACACATACTCATTTTGATAATGATTATGTTTATCTTCTTGATACAAATCATGACTATCAATGATGAATGCAATGTTACAGGAATCTGGGATAATCCAGAATCTGTGGGGGCATCTTAGCTCACCACAAACTATTTCCTTAACAATGTCAACTAGGTTGATAAAAATCGAATGGAATGGTGGCAATACGCTATTATCATCATCAATATCTATTTTAATAGATATATACTTGTTAAACAGCAAAAATATGCATTTGAAAAAGTTCGAAGCATATATGATGAAAATTCGAAACCAACTTGGAAAATCTATGAAAATGGATATCTGTGCTAAAAGTTGCAAGTTTGATGAAAATGAAATGTGATTTTTTTTTCTAAAAAGAAAATTACATTATTCATCGGAAAAACTGCTACTTATGCACTTGAAACTATTCGAGTTATGGAACAAGATTCTAAACTCTTAAGTTACCTCCAGAAATGTGGGGGAAGCGTCGCTTACCACGGAAAGTCATTGGAAAAAAGCCATACAAATACCTGAAAGTGTGGGGGTGCCTCGCAAAATTCGCAAAACAACCTCTTAAAAAAAAAAAAAAAGTTGTAAGCGGACCAAAAATACCAAATTGTATTTTATTGGATATGCACATAAAAAATAGTGTTTATCGGTTTCTGACTGATCATCAGATTTACCACATATCCATGTAAATATAATATTAAAAAAAAAAAATGTAAATCTTTCGATAAAAGCATTTACTGGTCTTTCTCAAGAGAATGCACCATTACTTTCATGAATGCCTTGTCGAAACCAGACATTCCATCGTGAAAAGAAAACACCACTAATGAGATCGACTCCATTATGAAAAATCATACATGAGAGATAATCGATTGATCACAAGGGCGTCTAGTCTTAAGGTGTTAATGGCTATTATGGTTAGTCATATCTTTTAAGAAGAAGACATATAACCATTAGACAATTGATCTCAAATGGATTAATCTCAAATGATTATATCTCATCGGATAACCTAGGATCCACTTTTAAAGGTGTCTCACGAGATCAAATTGTTAAATCATCAAAAGGAATGGGTATAAAGCCTATTAATTAAGAGAAAGTTTGATGGAAACCCTACCTACATGACTGGAGATCCCAGAAAATAGGTTCAAGGGGACAACTAATTCAAACTAACTCTACATACAAGCACTGGAAATTACCCAGTTCCTATGATGATATACAGTGCTTCCTGTATAACAAGGATAAGCTTTGCTTTTAATGATATTCACCATAACTTTGATATATACGTGGAGTATTACAGGATACTTCATAAAACAAAGTATATGACATATCACCTAGTGAGTGAGAAAAAGGCCGTTTCTAGGAGAATGAACGAAAGGCTAAGTTCTCTGAATTCACTCATGATACCAGGCATGTTCAAGGCCACAATGAACCCAATAGAGAACTAAGGTCTACGAGAAAATGAAACTGGGTTATGGCTGTTGTCTAGGTTTACATAAAAATCTGGATGGTTCAAGACATCATGTTCACCATTTGGCCAAGTAAGCCCGATAGCTACTAACAATGATTGGTTCAAAGCTGAAAAATGCTACCAACTCATATACAGTGATTTTTCGCTTATACTCTCGTAAAGTCCGTCTGTCTAGTCTAGTCAGTATTGTCAGTTTAGGCAGTAGAGTCATTCGAGTCTGTCGAGTCTTCATTTGTTTAGAGTCATTTCTATTCATGTGGGGGATTGTTGGACCAATTTTAATCACACATTAATTAATGCTTCATGGGCCAAATAATTAATAAGATTAATTGGTAAAATGTGAATAAAAATGAGTCATTACACTCATAGAAAAATTACATCATAATGTAATTAAGAGAGAACCTCGATAAATTAATACTTGATAAATTAATAAACACTATAAATTAATAAATTATTCCGGTCCCGAGTCGGGCCAATGTAAAAATCAACTCAATTTGATAAAATGATAAGATAATAATTTTTTTGAAACTCCTATGTAAAATATGGTCCCAATAATAGTATAAATTAATAATCATATATAATTATGTATATATATGACAATGTACTAAACATGGTTTTAGTGATTTTTGTTTTAACTTAAAAATGAAAATTTCATTATCTTTTAATTTAAGTGTTACAAAAACTTTTATAATTGTTTTTTCGATCTTTACCATAAACTTGTAAAAATTATAGGCAAAATAATTGATTCTTTATAATAATGCTTTCTAAATGTATTCATCGACATTAGGGATAATAACTATGATTTTTTATAAATTTTATACATAGTATACCATTTTAGTTTGATCGTCTATTATGATAATATCATCCACTCTATTGCGATAATCAAAAAATTAATCAAAATTTCATCAATTTGCAAATAGATTCATTAAATTTCATAATATAAAATTATTAAAAAAAACAAATTAAGAAAAATCTTACCTAAAACGGATTTCTCTCTATAAATTAATAATTATTAATTTATCGATAAAATAATATTCTCTCTAAATTAATAAATTATCTCGGTCCCAACATTATTAATTTATAGAGGTTTTACTGTATCTCTTGCCAAACAATTTGAAATTGTGAGATGGATTTGGATTTGGTAATTGGATTATAAATCTAATGGGCCAAATTCACTCTAGTCTTTGTTGTTAATTATGATTAACACAAAACAAAAAATATCTCTAATCAATTTCAAATAAAAAGAAAACGTGATATCAAGTGGTCATTGCACCATTATTTGACATTCATTGTCATCATTATATCACTTACGTTTTTCTTAATTAGTATTGGCTTGATGAGGGAGCATGTAACGGACGTACGTGTGCATTCATGATTTGATTTGTCAATCAATTTTGAAATCAAAATAAAAAACGTCTCCTTAAATATGTTTAAGAAAAGCTTATAAAAAGGAAGCATCTCTCATTTCTCAAAGATACTTTTTTTTTATACACAAAAAATACATTCACAAAGTATAAACAAATCCAACAATCTCTCATCTCTTCTTCTAAAAGTGTCTCGAGAGTATAGCGTGGATTCTTAGTTCGTAGATTCTATAATCGAGTGTCGCGATTATAGTCTAACACAGTTTTATCCTGGGATTCAGAATCTCATTAAACCGTCACACTACGGGAGATTTTATGAATTAAGGAGAGAGATCATATCTCGACTCTGTGTATTTTTTATAAAATCGTTTTCATAAATCGTTTATTTCTTCTCCTTAATTCGCATTTTCTCAATCCGGTTTTTGGGTTCTTACATTATATTCATAAATCAATACTTTAGTAAAATTGTAAAAGTTTAAACTGAAATCCATATCAAACACTTTCTCTAAACAAACGTTTAAATTTGGAGACGATAAGTTATATTTTATATATATATATATGTGTGAAATCGAGTTTGATTTATAGAGAAGATTAGGTGTATAACAAAGAAAAATATTATAACTAAAATAATAATCAAACCTATTTTATAAGCCACTTGTATCTATGAAAAAAATGGGGATTGCGACCCTAATGTATTCCTAACAAAGTGGACTTTTAACCATCAAAGTCAAAACAATAATTAAGAAGAGCTGTGGCGTAATGATCGGCAGATCCGAAGGAGTTGCGATCATTAATGATTGAATTTATTTTTGCAACACACGCACGATCTATTTTTGGCATTTGATGCAAAGTCGCGTTTAGAAAACATTAGTTGTATACATTTAATTTAAATAATCATAACGGTGGATTTAACAAAACCATAATATCAAATATGCGTGGTTAATAGGTCACTTATTATACGGATAAATTATGTAAGTCGTTGCGACTCATGCCATATGGAACCAAGCTTCCATGCTAATTTTCTGCATGGCATTCTCGTAATGACAATCATTATCATTAACTCCCATTACCATATTATTATAAAAAAAACCAGAATCTTATATTTCCTCCAAGTCTAAGTCCAAGTCCAATATTGGATCTGAACTATATCTTATGGAACTATGCAGAGTAATATAAGGGACTTGGTATAACAAACATATGAGATTGTTGGAGCTGGATTCGTCACATCGAATTCGGCCCAGTTAAAACCCAGTCCATTGTCAGGCTGTTTTTGTTAATGCGAAAGTTAATACGAAGGTTTAAAACTTAAAAAGAATTTGAGCCCATTTACGGCCCAGTAAAAGAATAAGTCGGGCTGTAAACGGGTTAAGGTCCGCATACGGAAAGATAAGTTCTTTTAGGAGAGCGAGTCAACCGGAGATTGTGGACTCATTTCATCTGCGAGATTTTCGGAAGATCGCAACCGAGTGCCCCAAGATATGTGAAAATGTCCAGAGCTTTCAGAGCTGACGAACGAAGTTGAAGGAGCCATAAACATGAGGAGAAGATGCAAATTTCGACCGAACTTTTCACACGCACACTCGACTAAAGTACTAGCTAGCTGACGCTCACTGATTACTTATATTCTCGTTGTATTCTTCGTCCGTCGATAAATATAATACCATTTTCGTCTCATTCGTCGGTTCTTTCAGTTAGACTTAGATATTTTTTAGAACCATAGTTTATTTTCCGAATTTTCAAATAAATACTTAGTGCGGAATTCAGTTTCCACAGAGATTAAATTTTAAAGGATTCATAAGGACATACAAGTCAATATATCATATATGTTAAGAAAAATTAAAAATACAGTACCTAAGAGCAGAACAGATTAGTCAATGTTAACAAATATAAGTTGATGTCAAAAAACGAAAGGAGAAGTGAAGATAGTAATAATTCGGGCCTTCGTAAAGCCCATAGGCTTTTATAAAGATAAATTAAAATGAAGAAATCTCCTCACGCTATTCGATTCCATGGTATTTTCACACGAATCACTATTTTTTTTCCTCACCTTCTACACGACTACACGTATGTAAGAGTTATGGCCATAAATTAATACACTTAACCCATATGTATCGTAAACATCAATTCTATATTCGGTTTTATGCAATCACAAATGATTAAGTTTAGAGTATAAAACTAGTACGATTTACTAAAATACAGTTTGCAAATTGTGCTACAATAGCAGAGAATAAAACCTGGTTCAATTCGGTGTGGTTCAAAGGATATGTGCCCAAGCACGCTTTTACCATGTGGATAGCTACTCTCAACAGACTGCCAACTCGGATTAGGCTTGCATCTTGGGGTTTAAATGTCTCTAAAATCTGTTGTTTGTGTAACAGAGAGGAAGAGTCCAGAGATCATCTGTTGCTGAATTGTGATTATAGCCTTGAAGTCTGGAGATTGTCTCTGGTGCGTTTGACGCCTTCGCAGCACATGCTTCGATCTTGGAGCGAGTTGCTGTCCTGGACCAGAGCATCCTCGCTTCATGCTCCTTCACTTCTAAGGACTCTTACTGCTCATGTCATTGTCTACAACCTTTGGAAACAAAGGAACAACGTCCACTCGATTCCGCCACACATCTTATTCTTGTGCATCGACAAAGAAATCCGTAACATCATCTCAGCAAAGCGACACATGCGGAAGTTTGCTAACTTGATGGAGCTTTGGCTTAGGTAAGGTTTGATACACACTCTTGATCTTTGTAAAATGTATGTTATCCTTGTTTTTATTTTTATTTTGCCAAGGAAACATTATAATAGGTTCTTTCAGCTCTTGTAAAAATCTAAACTATTCAGTATATGATATTAACATGTTTAGCAAAAAAAAAAAAAAGTGCTACAATACAAGGCTTTTTGTTTCAAGTCTTAACCAAGAGCCAAGACAAAAGCATCCATTAAACGCATCGTTTTCACAGCAGCCGCGTTGAAATTCCATGGCGTGTCGTTGGTCAACTAGGAACATCGACATTCATTATTGTTTGTTCCACCGTCCAGCTTCCCACGAAGCTAACCAAATTTCTCAAAATTTCAATACTTTAATTTTCAGCATCAATTTTACTTGTTTTTCTACCGTAAAGTGATTTGCTAAATCCAAATTTGCTTTTTAAATAAAAAAAAGGTTTCCCTTATAAAACTACTAAAAGGAAATAAATCCCAGAGAAATACAGACCCTTGACCAAAAATAAATAAATTCTCCTTACCGGAAAAAGAATTTATCTAACCCTATAAATATCACAAAATCAATAAACAATCGTAATTTTCACTTTTTTTTCCTTCTTCTTCCGTTTGTGCAATTCTATCAGGAATCAAGGTTAGGATCTTCCCCTCTCGATCTGATATATTCTTCTCTCGATCTCTACTTGTGAAATCTTCCTGCTTATTGTCGGATTTTGAATTTTCGGAATTGAAACTCAAGATCCGTCTTCTGTTTGGTTTCCTTTCCGATTCAAAAACGAATATTCGTAGATCTTAGGATCTTCAATTCGAATTTCTGATCGGTTAATTTGGTATTTTAATGCTTATTGAATTTAGATTATGGATTTAGAAATTGGAAGATTCGATTGTTGATTTGATTAGATTTATTCAATTAGTTTGTTGCGATTTTGATTTTAGGAAAATCATATGTTTTTTTAGGGTTACGAATTGAAGATCGAAGATGTTAGAACAGCTTTTAATCTTTACAAGAGGAGGATTAATCCTATGGACATGCAAAGAGATTGGAAATGCTCTTAAAGGATCACCAATTGATACTTTGATCAGATCTTGTCTCTTAGAGGAACGTTCTGGTGATGTTTCGTTTAACTACGATTCTCATGGTGCTTCCTATACACTCAAGTGGACGTTTCACAACGATCTTGGACTCGTCTTTGTCGCTGTTTATCAGCGGATTCTCCACTTGCTTTATGTTGATGATTTGCTTTCTATGGTTAAGCAAAGCTTTGCTGAGATCTATGATCCGAAACGGATGAGTTATGATGATTTCGACGAGACTTTTAGGCAGCTGAGAAAGGAAGCTGAAGCTCGGGGTGAGGAACTGAGGAAGATGAAGCAACTTGGGAAGCCTTTGGGGAATGTTAAGAAGCAAGGGCAAGTTGTAAAAGCTGGTCTTGAAGGTGGGAATAAGAGGGTAAGCCAAGGTGGATCGAAGAAAGATGATGGAGATGGTAATAAAGCGAAAGTGACAAATGGTCATTCGAATGGTCATCATCAGATGGAAGATGATTCTAAGAAGAGTGATCTTGCTAACGGGAAAGAAAACACGACTGATAATGTTGCGGTTGATTTAAGTAAACTGCAGAAACTAAGGAGTAAAGGTGTAAGAGGTAGAGGAGGTGTAAGGAAAGCTGACAGTATAGGTAGTAAAAGTTCCAAGGTAACTGCTGTGGAACCGGCGAAAAAGGCGGGAAAGAAGAATAGGGTTTGGGATGATGCGGCTCCTAAACAAGAGAAACTTGACTTCACGGATTCCGTGGAGGAAAACGGGAATAATGATCATGTAGATATTGTGGCTGCTGACCAAGGTGAAAGTATGATGGATAAGGAAGAGGTTTTTAGCAGTGATAGTGAAAGTGAAGATGATGACGAACCAGGAAGTGATGAGAAGCCTGAGGCTAAGAAGAAGGGCTGGTTTTCTTCTGTTTTCCAGAGGTAAGCGTTAGCATTAATCATGTTGAATTTGTTGCTAGATTTATATTATTGAATCTTATTAACACGTCCTGTGATTTGTGTTTAGTATTACTGGGAAGGCAAATCTTGAAAGGACCGACCTTGAACCGGCTTTGAAAGCTCTGAAGGAACGGCTTATGACCAAGAATGTGGTATGTGTCTATACTCTATACTGTGCATCATTTCTTATGTTTGTACTTAGTTATGTGTCTTTTACTTGAGCTTGGACTTTTCGTTCATAGGCTGAAGAGATAGCTGGGAAGCTTTGTGAATCAGTGGAAGCGAGTCTTGAAGGAAAGAAGTTGGCATCGTTCACAAGGATCTCTTCAACTGTTCAGGTGTTGTGCTTAGTCCTTGTAGCTCTAATTGAACATTTCACTCTCCAATATTAAGGTGGCTTAATTGTGGTGAAACATTTGATTTCAGGGAGCAATGGAGGATGCTTTGGTTCGTATATTGACTCCGAGACGCTCCATTGATATACTGAGAGACGTTCATGCTGCCAAAGAACAGAGGAGACCTTATGTGGTCGTGTTTGTTGGAGTCAACGGAGTTGGGAAATCCACCAATCTTGCCAAAGTGGCATATTGGCTTTTGCAGCATAAGGTCAGTGTAATGATGGCTGCCTGTGACACATTCCGTTCTGGAGCTGTTGAGCAGTTGCGGACTCATGCTCGTAGGTTACAGGTAATGACATTTATTCGTGTGTAAATATTCAAACAATCATTGATCAATGGTGTTTTTAGTACTGATTTTTGATGGGTGGTGATATTTGGCAACAGATACCGATATTTGAAAAGGGTTATGAAAAGGATCCAGCTGTAGTTGCTAAAGAAGCCATACAAGAAGCAACTCGGAATGGATCCGATGTTGTTCTTGTTGACACAGCTGGTCGTATGCAGGATAATGAACCTTTGATGAGGGCTCTCTCAAAGCTCATTAACCTCAATAACCCGGACTTGGTCTTGTTTGTTGGTGAAGCTCTTGTTGGAAACGATGCAGTGGACCAGCTCTCAAAGTTTAATCAGGTTCGGTTTCTGACCCACATTAGCCTCTCTCTCTCTCGTTAGATGTTTAATGGAAGAACCTTACTAACGTTAGTTTTTCCTTTCTGAAATTTAGAAACTTTCGGATCTCTCCCCTACTGGAACCACAAGTTTGATTGATGGAATCTTACTGACCAAGTTCGATACCATTGACGATAAGGTACAGTAAAAATGATTTATGTTGGCTTGATCTTATTAATGTTGTATATGTATTGTGAACTGAGTGTTTGGGATTGGGGTTTGTAGGTTGGAGCAGCTTTATCCATGGTCTACATATCGGGAGCACCGGTTATGTTCATAGGTTGTGGTCAGTCTTACACTGACCTGAAGAAGCTCAATGTCAAATCAATAGTCAAGACACTTCTCAAATGAGCTTTTTCATCATCATCATCTCAGCATTACCATCTATCATTATGAATCAATGTCTTATCCATCATACTTTGTACTTTATCTGAGTATTTGTTTTTGGTTTTTGATTTGAAGACTGTTTCACTTTGGCTTGTGATGTTGCTTTCTTTAAACTCAGAAAAGACCATTTCGTTGGAGTCGTCAAAATTCTATCCCATGACTTTATTTGATGCGACTTTTTTATTTCGACTACAGACTAATCATGTCAAATCGTAGCATCTTGGGGGTAATCATCTCTACTTTTTCTATTTGTTTTAACTTTTAAACTATATTTTTGATTAGCGTTTGAGGATTCTGATAGATTGATGAGAGTAAGAACACAAAGATGTTTGAGAAGAATTATATTAGACTCTCATCAATCTATCAGATTCAAATATTTGAAAAGAAAAACCATGAATTTTGATTTAAAACTGCCATTTTTAAAATACATTTTTTTATGGGGATGTTACCTTCGTTTTCGATGTGAATGGGAATTACGATAATAAGAAATGCAAAGAATTCTAGAAACAAAGTCTACTAAAGTGACTGGTTTCCGTAACAATATAGAAACCTAAATGAAATGATGCAAATATGTAAAGAGAGCGACCAAACAAAGGTAAACAATAGTAGATTAAAGATAAAACAAAAAAATGCCAATTATAAAAAATCAACTAACTAAACAAGGACGATCAAATATGATAAAAACATTGACTTTGGATAGAGATCATAGATCAATGTCACTATTTTCAGGTCATGAATCCCTTTAATCAAGACTATCCCATTCCTAATTTCCAAATTACCACAAACGTCTATTTTGATATTAGCAGATTAAGAAGAATCATCAACATGTCCATACAAGCCTAATATTAATCATCTTAAACATCAACTTTCGGTTGATGAAGGTGTGAAATGTATGACTATAACATACATTTTTACAAACAAAGACAATGTTCAAGATTTTGATTAATTACTCATAAATCTAGCATGAGTACACTCTAATCAATGGAAATGTATATACTTCTCGGGTTCGGTTTTTAAAAACATTGAACAAATTGTGTAACCACTTGTATAATACAAAAATACAAAATCATAATGTATTAAAGTACAAATTAAAGTACCCGCACGAACTATTAAAAGTTAAAACTAAACATAAGAAGCATCGGAAAAGCCCAATATTTTTGCCCTGTTACCGATTCGAAACCACCGATCCCTAAATGCAAAACCACAAGATTTATTCTTGATACGATCTCAAAAGTTGATAAGCCAAGAAGAAGAAGAAGAAGGTGAGTTCTGAGTTGTGACTTCTGAAACTGCGATAGATTTCTATCCCCTAACCAGGGAACTTGAGATCTCTCCACTTCATCTTCCAGAGATCTTTCTGTCTCTGTTTTTTTCTAGTTAATTTAGGTTTAAATCTGCTCTGGTCAACCACCTCTGCAGTATAAAGTTTGAATAGTGGTTTTTGCTTCTAAAATGTGGTGCATGTTATGTTTCTTGGATATTGATTCTGATTTGGATTAATGCTCATACACTCAGCAAGATTTTCAGAACTAGGGCTTTTCCGGTCAAATTAGGGTTCGAACATCATGTGGAGGCTAGGAGCCAGAGAAATGATCGAGGACCAGAGACCCGAAGAAGATTCTCGGGTAGTGTACATTTCTTTTTCCACGTTTAATGGATTACTTGTGTGTTGAGAATTATTTCAGTTTTATTTATGTGACATGTTGTTTGTTTAGGAACTTCATTTTGACTCTTCCCCTGCACTAGTTTATCGAAATATAGACCTCTTTGGTAAAGTTGGACTCCAGTGCTACAATCTGCAAAAGGTTAAATAAATCTCTTTTGTTTTCTGGTGAAGCCACTACAGTAATGAGCTTTTGATACTGGTCTATGTTGCCCAACTCCCTTTTTGATTCTCATCAGTTTCAGTTGTCTTTGCTCCTTGGTGTATGTAGGGCACAAACTTACAATTTTTGGCTCTGCTCAAGTATAATACATGGATAACCACAATTTATTCTCACCGTATAACCTTAGAGGCAATAGATCCAGTAGATCACTCGAGTTGCGAGTTTGAAACCCAGGTTAGGCATGCGGTTCAGAACAGAGGTTGCTTGAGTGCAATCACAACCCTCTGCAGATTAAAGCCTCAAACTCCAGGTACTTTGATAGATTGTCTGTATTAGTTTGTCATCTTGGATTTACTAGTCATGTCCATTTCTGTGCCTTAGAGGAGGAGGAGGATGAAGACGTATACGGCTGTATCACATGGCACGAAGAAGCCGTGGATGATTTTTTCAAAGGTGATATGCCTGATTGGATAACAGAGGATGCACTAACGGCGAGTGATAAGCTGCAATACTATGAGGTGAGCCCATTTTCTCTTCTTCCATTCAGTTCCTTCTCTTCTCTAATCTGCATCATGTTCTTCATCACAGATTGAAGAAGAGAACGAATGGCTTCATCTATACGCAGAACTCGCATTGTTCTCCAAGTGGCAATCTAATCTGGTGAGGAAAATACTTGACTGAAAGAGGGGCAATTTGTGTAGGTAATGTTCTCTTTAAAGAAACTTGGCTTTTTGTGTTTTGTTGTTGCAGAAAGCGATGGCGTCTTCAATGCCTTTTGAGATGAGGAGGATAGTTGTAAGAACTAGAGAAGATGTGGAGCCGAAGAAGAAAGTAAAAGCTGAGAATGCAATCTTCTACATTTGCTTCAAAACCCGGTGTGGTCGAGACTGCAAGGCTATTATAAGGAAAACAACGGATAGAATTCCAGGGCATTTTTCGTTTGAAGTCAAGTGTCTGATGTGATACATGGTATTTTTCGTTCAAGTCAAGGGTTTGATGTCAGAGTCTTCTCTACTTATTATATGTATCAAGTCTCTTATCAGATGATACTAAAACACACATTTAGCTTATATAATTAATCAGTGTTAGTGATTGAGTACTCTGAACTAATGATCTATGTCAGTGATACATGATGGGCTGTTAATGGAAACTAATATCGTTTTGCTTTCCATCGAATTTGTTCTATTTCTTTTTCTTTCTTTTTTGTCTTTGGGATTTTTGTTTCTTGTATACTGAAAATTGGCGATTGCAATTTGGCTCTACCCTCTTGATATGCTTAATTTTTAAATTCACTAAGAGCATGTGCATTGCAGATCTTATTGGGTCTTATCATTGGGTCTAAAACATAAAAAACTATTAAATCCATATTTTGCAGATCCAAAGCCCACTGAAAGTGTCCTATTTTGTGTAATTAGATACGCTGACGTGGCTAATCCGGATTGGCTGAAAAAAATAACAGAGAGGAAAAAATGCAGGGTTTCGTGTGATATCATAGTATATACTGCTCAAACTATTACCTCTTTCTATATATCCATAAAAGAAAAGTTTTATATCTATACTAGGGGCTTCTCCGGGCTACGCCCGGTTTTGTGATGAATTGTGAAACTTTTACCGGTATTTTTAAGTTTTGTAGTTCTTTTCTTATAGAACCGATAATCACATTTAGTTGGTTTATTGATTTTTACTCTTTATGTGTAAACTTGTTGAATGGATTTAGAGGATATATTAAAATGATGATATCCTAGACTACATTGGGGTTTGTTAATTATAAATTTATTTGTTAGTATTGTTGTAGTTTTATGATAATAGTATTTTAAATTAGTTAATGATAAATTATGTTTACTTTTACTTTGTGGTGAATTTTAAATTTTATGATTTTGTGGTAAATGTTTAAAAAATTTATAAGTATTTTAGAGGTTTTTAGTTGCTTTCTTATAGAACTGGTAATTGGATTTTGTTGGTTTAATTGGTATTTCAATCATTTATATTTGTTGAATGTATTTTTTTGACTTCGTTCAGATTTTTTTTGGCAATCAAATTTTCAGTAAAATATTTCACCACAATCGATAAATTTAATTTGGCACAAAATTGTTTATAAAACATAGTTCGAAGAATCTAAAATGTGCAGAATGGGATAAACAATTCATCTTTAAACTAATAGAACTAACTTTTAGTTGTGTAGATGTTTTTTTTGAAAATCTTTTGGAACTTCGTTAATTTTTTATTTGTTTTACTTTAAATTTGTGTTAGTATCATTTAGTTTTCTAATGAATACTTTGTTGGGTATTATTTTTGGAGTATATGTTGCGTAGTTTCCTTTTTACCATATGTTTTTAGCATTTTTATCTTTTATTTTTCTATCATTTGTATATTATATGAAATCATTTGTTCATTAACACAAAGTAATGAATAGGCTTTTTATAAAGTCTTTATTTATTTATTTCAAATGTGACTTCACATAGTACAAAGAGAAATTTTGAAAAATGCCATTTTTAGGATGCCACTTTTCAATTATGCCACAGCCAATTACACATTCACAAAAATGCCACAGCCTTTTTTTTTATATTCCCATATTACCCTTAATGATAAAATAAGTTTTTTCTCTCACGCTCATTTTTTTTTTCATTCTGTTTTTTTTTCTCTCTCTTGTTCATCATCTCTCTCTACAAATCTTCTCTTTCTCTCTCAGATCTGTTCATCTCTCTCCCAAAATCTCTACATCGATGTTTGATTCCTCCATCTAGGACATCCGATCTTTGATTTCTTCATCTCAGATCTCCGATCTTTGATTTCTTCATCTCAGATCTCCGATCTTTGATTTCTTCATCTCAGATCTCCGATCTTTGATTTCTTCATCTTAGATCTCCGATTTCTCCATATTCGTTCTCGATCTCAGATTGAAATCTTAATCTCGTTGTTCTATAAGATTCCATAAGAAAGATCTGTCAAATTAAAGTAATTCATGTGAAGAACGAGGTGGAGGAAAAAGAGAGAGGTGGCTGCAGCAAATTAGGTTTCAGAAGGATAGGTAGTGGAGGAAGAAGAAACACAATATTACAGTTATGCCATTATTTGAAGAAAAATAAAAAAATTATCATTAAAACATGTCTTGTAGTTGGAACCTTATAATCCTTACAAAAACCTTATAAACCTTACGACATGTCTTGTAGTTGGAACCTTTTAAATACCTTATAATCCTTACAAAACCTTATAATATACAATTTTATAGATCAATTTTTAAATACCTTATAAACCTTACACGAACCTTATAATATACAATTTTAAAGATCGATTTTTAAAACCATTTGAAGTCCTGTTTGGCGAAACAATGAGAATCAACTAATACAACCTTTTAAATACCTTATAAACTTTACAAAAACCTTATAATATAGAATTCATTTAAAGTCGTGTTTGGCAAAACAATGAAAATCAACTAATAAAACCTTTTAAATACCTTATAATCCTTACAAAAACCTTATAATATACAATTTTATAGATCAATTTTTAAATACCTTATAAACCTTATAAGAACCTTATAATATACAATTTTATAGATCAATTTTTTAAACCATTTGAAGTCCTGTTTGGCGAAACAGTGAGAATCAACTAATACAACCTTTTTAAATACCTTATAAACTTTGCAAAAACCTTATAATATAGAATTCATTTAAAGTCGTATTTGGAAAAATAATGAAAATCAACTAATAAAACCTTTTAAATACCTTATAATCCTTACAAAAACCTTATATTATACAATTTCATAAATCAATTTTTAAATACCTTATAATCCTTACAAAAACCTTATAATATACAATTTTATAAATCAATTTTTAAATACCTTATAAACCTTACAAAAACCTTATAATATACAATCGAATCAGATCTTGAACCCTAATCGAATCAGATACCAGTAAAAACGTCTAAACCCTGTAAAAAATCAGATCTTGAACCCTAATTGAATAAAATCTAAGATTTCTACCAATCGAATCAAAAACTCAGATTTTCAAAATAAACAAAATAAAACCAAATTTACAACAAAAAATGATAAAATCCGGATCTAGATCTGAATTTGTTGTCTTCTTCAACCTCATAGAGAAAAAGGCATAAATCAAATAAACCCAAATTTTCAACAAAATTTGACAAAATTGAATCTAGATCTAGATTTTTTTGCCTTTTTCAACCTCATAGAGAAGAAAACACAAATCAAATAAACCTAGATTTACAACAAAACTCACAAAATCAGATCTAGATCTATATGAAAGAGAGAGAGAGAGAGAGAGAAAGAGATATTTGTTTTGGCTTCTTCAATTTCACGAAAAAGAGAGAGGGATCTTCATTGATGCAGAGAAAGATGAGATAGAGAAGGAAAGAGAAGAGAGAAGAAAAGAGAAAAGAGATGGAAAGAGATCTTGAGATCTCCATTGTTGTTGTAGAGAAATAGAAGAAGAGAGAAAGAGAAGAAAGAGAAAGAGAAGAAGAGAGAAACAAAAAAATCAGAAAATGATTTTTTTTAAATCTCCTTGTTTCTGTCAGGGGTAATTTCGTCCGAAATGACGAAATTCGTGGCATATTTGTGAACAGTATTTTGGGCGTGTCATTTTTGCACAGTGGTAATTCAGACGTGACAGTTTTGCAATTCCCCCAAGTACAAATTAGTTTTATTTTTCTCAGTTTAAAATAGACTTTTTTTAACTCACAAACAATTTGGACCATGAAAACAAAGAAATGAAAAAAATATAAAGAAGTATTGGTGCACCATATGATAGTCGGTAGGAGTAACCATCTTGATCTACCATTACTAAATACAAGGCTACATGATTGACTCAAAGATATTTCCAGTTCGTTGCCGCTGTTATATGGATAATGAATTACTATTTTATTGCTTACTGAGACACATATACAGTAAATAGCAGAAGATACTTCAAAGGTTGTTATTTTACGTTTTGAATTTCTAACCGTCATCTTATGTTTTAATCTCACAATAGTCAGCTGATATGATAAATTGGGTAATTAACGATGTATAATTTTTAGAAACTACAAGTGTAGAACAATAATAAAAATCAAGAAACACCCAACAACAATTATAAATTAAATGCCAACTAAAAACTATTTCATCAATCATAACCAAAAACTGGAAAAGAATGTCGAAACTTGAAAGAACATTTAAGAGTAAAGGTTTGGATTTTGGTGGTGACAGTAGAAGCGTTATGCATATGAGAGAAAGCACAAGCGAGAGAAAAGGAAATTGAGATAATGAAACGTATATTTCAAGATTGTATATGAGAACTTTATGAGAGAAACATAATGTAAAAGGAGAACAAAGACAACACAAACCAAAAATAGAATACTTGTATAAGTGTCTCCACCAAACAATTGCCAAGTAACCAAATCACTACTCACCACCTTAATAAACAAATATAAGAAGAAGAAGAAAGTAGCCTCAACAAAAAGAGACTATGAACAACATATTTATATGAAATGGCAACACATGACACACAAACCAATCTCCCATCAGTACACGGAAGAATCAAGTGTCCAGGGAAGGAACATGTACTGGTGGTCGCATTAACCGTTGAAGAGCTTTTACCACAATGCTCATGTTTGGCCTAAACTCTGATTCGTATTGCACACACAACGCTGCAAGAAAAGAGTTCCTTAATACTTTTAGAGAGAAACTTAGAAGCTATGAATGATACTTTAATTTAGTTTATAAATAACATGAGGACCCAAAACCTGTTCTTTCAATTTCATAGTAAAGGAATCATATTTGAACAGAGGTAAATCGAATCGAAAAGTTAACTTGAACCTCAAAACCGGAAACCTTGTAACCCAAATATTTACCTTCCATGGCTGGGACGACCGGTTTCTAATGATCAAAAACTATTTCACATCGGAGAAGAGATCATTGACATCGAGAAATCATCTTTCAAACCATGGAAAATCATGTTTATTTGTAATGCAATGACTTAAAGTGATGTATCGACAACAACATCACCTAAACTGGAATCAAAGGATCTCTAACCCAGCATGAAAGGTGGCGACAATATATGAGATTCCCGTAAAACTAAATATGGTGGTCGAAACGTATGAAACAAAATAAAACCTACTATAACTTTTGGATATAAAAAGGCAAATAACTTACCATGAGAAGGAGAGGGTTGTTATACATAAATGTTTCACATAAGAGCAATTCTCTTACCTCGAACATTGCTGCAAATAAGAAGTGAAAACTATTTGAGCAGAAGAATAATTTTCAATATAGCTTTCCTACAAACATAAAAGACCAACAGATTGAAAACGGTATAATTTTCAACCTCAGCCAGTAGGTTTCTCTCTGCTCTGACATGTTCCACCTACATAATGTACATTGACTTAATCAAGAACTGGAAAGAGATAGGCATAAGCTCATAGAAAACCATAACCATATTCAGTTTTAACTATAAAGGAGAATACAATATAATAAGTATGCTTGTTATTTGATATGTTGGCAAATGCCTACATCTCAAAATCAAGCCATGTATTTGAGCTCTTGATTAAACTAATAGAAACTTAACACACGACGGCCAATTTCCTTTACTTTTCAACATACTGTCATCAAATTTACAGAAGAAAAACACATGCGTTTACCATATTAAAGCAGACTACACTATAAGCTGGCAAGCAGAGAAAAGATGATCCAAGATCATTACCATCAAACTCGTAATGAGAGTATTATAAGCACAATATTCCAAATTGTTTGCGAATTTTACCTGTCCTCTCATGACCATTTCAGATTTCTTTAACTTCTTCATAGCATAAATATTTCCAGACTTTCTCTCTCGACATAAGCGAACCTGCAAGTTAGTTTAAGTGGTACCATAACCATTATTAACGAAAGGAACCAAACAAAAATGTATCCCAAGCTCGAATACCAAGAACGTGTAAGAAATAAAAAAGAGAACAAGTAGTATTCTATTGTACAAACCTCACCAAAAGCACCTCTTCCAATGATCGTCAAAAGCTCAAAGTCATCAACACTTATCTTATTCCTTTTAAGCCTCATAAACTCTGTCTCTTTTCTCTCCAGATCTTTAATCATATTGATCTGCTCCTCCTTTGGCACTCCAGATGATGCTAACTTTCTTTCCAAGATCCACCGTCTACAAATAATCAAACAATGCCAGTTACACAAAACAAGTTAGCTTTAGTAAATTTTTACCGGCTATTTTCATTCATCTCAATTTAATTGGAACGGATGAGAAGGTGTAGGGTTCCACTGAGAAAAGGGATGATGAAGAGTTTTTTTCCTTAAAAATAAATAAATAAGGAAGCTATGTGTCAAATAAGGAAGAATCAGAGAAGACGATTAAGTTGGTACCGAAGCGTTCATCTCCATGGCAGGTCCTTTGGCTTCGAAGTTGTCTTAGAAAGTGAAATTAATCGAAATACACGTAATCGGAGGTTCCTTGTCTGTAGATTGATCAAGAAAACTGATAATCTGCAGAGATCTTCTGCCAATCGACATGTTTGAAAAGAGATTAACTGCAGAAATTGAAACCCATGAAAACAGAAAAAGATCGATCAGGCAGATGTGGAGAAGATGATGCCAAACTTACTTGAAGAAGCAGCTTTCGAACCGAAGCGTTCATCTCCATGGCAGATCCTATGGCTTTCGAAGTTGTCAACCCTTCACTGTCTCAGAATATATATATATATATATATATAAGCAAAATTAATGAATTGATTTGGAAGCTTTTAACGATTGTGCTACTTTTGGAGGTTTTCCAAGTCGAGAAGAGGAAGATGAGACGGCGATAATTTAAGATTTTGTTTTTAAGTGATTCGTAACATGCCTATAATTTATGACATGATTTTATGATGCAATTTGATTGGCTGATTATTTATACATTACACTATTATTGTTAAAAGAAAAATATTGTATATATGAGTTGGTGATATGGCAGTTTAATTGGCTGAGAAAATTCAGCTTTTGGCCTATGTGGCATACCTTAGAAGCCTCTATTTCTTCCCGTTTTATATAAAGGAGACTAGGGGCTTCTCCCGCACTACGTGCGGGTTTTGTGATGAATTTATTGATTTGCATTGTATTTTTATACTTGTTTTCATTTTCATTTTGGATATTTTATTACCTTACTAACATGATTCTAAAATGACCATGTAATCGAACAGTTGTGATTTTTTTATATTTAGCATTGAAGACATATCATCTAAACTGAATGAAACCACCAAATATTAAAAGTAACTGGGTTATGCATTTTATAATGAAACTTGAATCTTCTAAAAGATCAATGTGATTAAATTCAGAAGCAAGAAATTAGCCGGATAAAATGAACATACGGAACACAATTATAGAAGAAATAGAAGTCTCAAGTGTGAGATAGTACATTTTATACACAAAACCATTTGATTAACAATAGAAGACCAAAAATAATAGTACACATACTCCTTACTTCATTGTTATAGAGATCATAGCCAAGAGTATATGAACATAAGGTAGTAATCAAATAATACCAGAAACTTCACACCTATTTTCCTGTCTTGACGTTCTCTTCTTCTCCACCTACCACTACTTCAGACACCCTTGTGTGCCGACTCCTTTCACGTTTTTGGTGGAAAGTTGATCTTTAGCTCGAGTGAACAATCACTGCTTTTGTTTTCCAAAGTAATTTGATGTTGCAAGCTGTTACAAATCTGGTATATATTAAAGAGATTGTGAGGAGTAAAAGACTTGCATGATGTAAGTAAATGCGCAATTTTAAAAAGATGTGTGAGGCTTAAAAAAATTGTCATATCAGACGCTGATATGAATCATAATTTCAAAGCTAAAATAACCATCAAACATGAACTATATATACGTACCTGATTTTGAATTTAAACGGGACCAAATTTAAACACCTACAAAAATTTTCCCTTTCACCACTTTTGAAAATCCGAGGCTCAAACTTTTAGGAAAATCTAATACAATCCACAAAGCTTATACCTTTCAACAATAACTTTATTTATGATATCCCTCCTACGAAAAACGTAACTTTTAGTTTAGTCCCCTACGTGTATCGCATATCGAAAACTTGTGAGAAATTATAGTACCACTAATGGATTTTTTGTAAATGCAAATTATATTCTAAAACTTGTGTAAATTCGTTGTAAAAATAATTTGTAAATATGGAATTTTACCTCATCTAGCTTGCCGATGATGGTCCATTGCAAATCTAACAATCTTTAGCTCAAGTAGCTAATTGTCTTTGTCCATCAAGATTAACCATTCAAAAATAAAATCAGGAAACTGGAGTACTGAAATAGGTAACTTATTGTAATAGAAACAAATGAGAAATAAAACAATGTAGTTTAAAAAGTGCAAGTCTCGATAGGAAAAAGCTTCAATATTCAACAACTATGAACTAAAAAAACTAAAAAGGAGGAGATTCGTCATGCCATTAAATTGAATAGACGATCAAAAGTAAAGAGACTTTCCAACTTCATATTTGATTATGAAATGAGAATACATGGTTGGAGAAGAATAAACGAACCTTTTGTCTCCTCCTTGTCTTTCAAAATTTTCAGTACTCAAATGCATAAGATTTTCAGTACTCGGTTGCCCTAAGTATCTGCATCAAATCACTACATATGAGAAGGAAAACATGAAAATCCAAGAATGTAGGTTTTGGTTGGACGTCAATTAACTATCAACCCAAACACAAATCAGAGTTGGAGATATGAAATTTCTATCTTTAGTATAATTCCCTAACAAGAACAAACTAATCTTAACTGTTTAAGAACCATATTGACACCGAAAACCTAAAAGGGAAAAAAAATAGACGAATTTTCTTAGAGGATTAGAGAAAGAATGAGCCTTGTGTTGATCAACCGGAACCAAGAGCTGTGAATACAATAATAGTATTAAAATGCTACACAAAAATAATTATTGGTCTTTCTCTTGGTCAGCTCTTAAGCAGTTAAATCTGTCATCTTCTGAAATTATTGTGACGTGCATAACCTACTGAAAAATCCAGCATGAATGTAGTATATCAACTAATAAACCAAATGAAGCTCTTCAAATATAGAAAACCTATCTTCAAAGGAAATGTTGCATTACCAAAAAACTATGACACCCATTCATTAGTCTAGTATAGACACGTAGGTGAGCCCAACAACAACCATTACCTACATGCTATAGATATGTTAAGAAATGGCTACCCAATAAACACTGTAGTGAGATGAGATATGTTAGAACTTAGATGTAATTACAGAATTTTGAAAATCAAAAATGATAAAGGCTCAAACAACTGTATAACCAATAACCTCAAATGGTGATTCATATTGTGGTTCAAAAGCAAATCAAGGAAGCGAAAAGTGTAAGGTCATACATAAGTTGCAGGGTTTGACCATGAAATCGTTCAAATGGTAAGCTTTCGTAACAGAGTAGCCAATTATCAGTTATGGTTATGATTTGAAAGCGTATATAGGAAGGTTTGTGCTAGACATACCTTTGAATCGATGAGAAGTAGTTCAACGCCCATGGTACCATGAGCCTTTTTCTAAATTTCAGGATTCCGAGAAGTGAATTAGCCGCCGGGATTAGATTTCTTTGTTATATAATTGGGCTTCAATTTTCTCGACACTGCTGAAAGTTTGTGGCTGGATCGAAGTGGTGAATAGTTTTGGATGCCATGTTTAGGTTCCGTAGGCTTTTGGTGTAATTGGAAGGAGGTCTATGTGTTGAGTTTGGTTTTATAAGGAACGAAGTGCGAGGTCTTGAATGAGAGGTAGTGGCTATTATAACCATTGAATGATAATGAGTTGGACAATGAAGAAAGATGATGAAGTTGTAACAGTGGTAGAATTTGTAAGAGCTTGTAAGAGGAATCGTGAGTAATGATAAGATAAGTGGTAACGGTGTTTGGTAAGCGAATCGTTCTTAGTTCCAGGGGAGGAAGACGACGCTCGAAATCTGAATCGTTAGGTTTCTATGTTGGGCTTAATTAAATTGGGTTTGGGTTTTGTATGAAATCAAAGTATCGTGTATGTGAATTTGTTTACCGAATCGAAGAAAAAACTGTTGACGTGGCATCAAATAAGAGAACTTCATTTTGATGATGTGGATGTTTGATAGGCTCAGAAAATTCAGCATTTACGCTGATGTGAATGCTTTAAGAGCTCTCCAATTCTTTCCTTTTATATAAAGGAGATGTCTACCGATTGGAAGTTAAATATAGGGTTGGGCATTCGGATATCTGATCGGGTTCGGGTCGGGTATTTCGGTTTTTCGGGTACTTCGGTAATGGGGTTTAGTACCCTATCGGGTATTTTATAAATTCGGGTCGGGTTCGGATAAAATGACTTCGGGTTCGGTTCGGATTCGGTTATATCCGATGTGCAATCTATTTAAAAATATACTTCAAATATGAATTTGAACAGAACTCAAATTGATCAAAAACTTCAAAACAAAAATTCAAATGAACATAGATATCGAAAAAGAAATTCGGTTTTATTAGTTTTTACATGAATTATCCAAAAATACCCGAGAAACTATCAAAAACAAAATTTTAAAAATTCAAATAGTGTTGATAATTTAGTTATTTTTATCCGAATATAATCCATACTATTCAAATGAACCAAAAGTTATAGAAATTATCTAAATTACATGAACATATTTAACTTTACATCCAATTATCTTTGGTTTAATTTATATTTGTGTTAGTTCGGATACCCGTTCGGTTATCGGTTCGGATTCGGGTTTTCGGGTTTAGAAACATAGAACCCGATCGGGTATTTTATAAATTCGGGTCGGGTTCGGATCGGGTAATTTGAGTCGGGTTCGGTTCGGTAATTCGGTTACGGGTAATTTGCCTACCCCTAGTTAAATACCTGAAGCCCCATAATTCTCGGTTAATGATTGGTTTAGTATTTAGAAATGGTTTGTTAATTGATTGAATGGACAGTAACCCGATTGAGTTGACAATAAACCGGATTATGACCCGGTTAACACAAAATACCCGATTACAACATAAACCAAAACGCATCTTTAAAACTGTAACTCCAAATAAAAAATTCCCAAAGTAAGAAGCCTAAAAATAGTAAATCACAAATCGAATCTGACGCAAAAGGGTTATCATAGCTTCGAATTTGACGGCTCTAGTCCCTCGAGAGGTTTTCATGGCTTTGTATTCGACGGCTTAATTTCAATCGATCCAATTTCACGGGAGGAAAGAAGAGCTCCAATGGTGCTTCGTCTGGTATTCCGAGACGAAGAAGAGAGAGGATAAGTACTCTGGGAGAGAAGGATTTTAAGAGAATGAATAAGAAAATAGATAAGAGTTTAAGTGTAGAGAGAAGATGAAAATTTGTGATTTTGGTTTTGTCTTTGATTTGAATCGTGATTCTGGATTGTTTTTAGTTATGTTTTCGATGTAGTTTGAGTATCGATTGATTATGTTTTTTATATTTTGTCATTGTTCTGTTTTGAGTTTTCTGGGTTGATTGTATTTGATTTCATGATGAACAATTGATAAAGTTCGTGGGTTAGTGAAAATGTCTGGAGATTTGATTTTTGAATCACATTTATTCGGGTAAAGAAGAAGACAAATCATGTGGTCATTTACGGGTGGGCTTTTTGGTCGGTTTGGTTGACATCAAATTTTAATTTGGTTTAAGATAAGGTTCGGTCGGTTTGTTAACTATAACCGATAAAATTGATTTGGTGTGTTTTCAGATATAGATATAGATATAGAAAGAGGTTTTTCCCCATTTTTCCTTCTCATCTCTCTTTCTTCGTTTTCGATTTGAGACAAAAGTCTTTGTTTTCGTGTTTGAATCAGGATTTGAGATTCAATTCGATTCTGGGTATTGAGGTTAACCCTTATTCGGAAGATCTATCTCACTCGACACACTTGGCAAACCCTAATCCGACGCGACGACCTCTCCTTCGCCGCTCGCTCCTCATCGCCGGTCAGATTCCTCTCTCGCTCTCTTCTCTTATTCCTCTTTCTTGAAGAGCTTTGAATGTGTCAAAAATGTTCTTGACTTTGGATAATATAATTATGTATTCGTATTATATTCAGTTTCGGTATTCTCTGTTTATAAGTGATATCAGGGTGTTCTAGGCTCTTATGCGATAAAAAGATGGTGGCTTTTGGCAAGTATCTGCAGCTTCCACAACAAAAATCTCATGTAAGTTTCGCATTGTTACTTGAAGTGGATCATAGATTCCTCTGCATACAACTTGTAATTGAAGCTCTGTTTTCCACAATTTCTAGGTCTAAACTGCACATCTGAAGTTTCTTCTTCATATATTTGTGCAGAAAATGAAGGCTCTGATTCTCGTTGGAGGATTTGGAACTCGATTGAGACCGCTTACATTCACCATGCCTAAACCCCTTGTTGATTTTGCAAACAAGCCCATGATTTTGCATCAGGTCCACTCTCAAGTTTCTTGCAGTTTCTCTTCTCATTATGATGACACATTTTCCGAATCAAAGTCTTAACCTTTAGATCAAACAATGAACAGATTGAAGCTCTAAAAGCTGCTGGTGTAACTCAAGTTGTATTAGCTATCAATCACCAACAACCACAGGTACATTGTCTTCTTGATAATGAAAAGAAATGATTTTGTGTAATGATCCTTTTTCATTTTTGGTGTTGTCTTCATCAGGTCATGTTGAATTTTGTGAAAGAATATGAGAAGAAGTTAGAGATAAAGATTACCTTCTCCCAAGAAACAGAACCACTCGGGACAGCAGGGCCTCTCGCTTTGGCTCGGGATAAGCTCATCGATGAATCAGGGGAGCCCTTCTTTGTACTGAACAGCGATGTTATCTGCGAATACCCGTTGCTTGAGATGATCGAATTTCACAAGGCTAGCGGCGCTGAAGCTTCAATCATGGTGACCAAAGTTGATGATCCGTCCAAGTATGGTGTGGTTGTTATGGAGGAAGATACATCAAGAGTTGAAAGTTTTGTAGAAAAACCAAAACATTTTGTGGGGAACAAGATTAACGCTGGGATATACCTCTTGAACCCATCTGTTCTTGATAGGATTGAGCTGAGACGGACATCGATAGAGAAAGAGATATTCCCTAAGATAGCTTCAGAGAAGAAGCTTTACGCGATGGTCTTACCCGGTTTTTGGATGGATATTGGTCAGCCTAAAGATTACATAACAGGGCAAAGAATGTATCTTGATTCTCTAAGAAAGAAAGCACCACAGGAACTGGTTACAGGGGATCATACAGTCGGGAATGTTCTGGCGGATGAGACCGCGGTTATAGGAGAACACTGCTTGATTGGACCTGATGTGGTGATTGGTCCAGGATGTGTGATTGATTCAGGTGTAAGGTTGTTTGGTTGCACTATAA
The DNA here is from genome assembly GCA_900128785.1 of Arabis alpina. Lineage (NCBI taxonomy): Eukaryota > Viridiplantae > Streptophyta > Magnoliopsida > Brassicales > Brassicaceae > Arabis > Arabis alpina. Next base: position 11,952,921 of record LT669794.1, read on the forward strand.
TGCGCGGTGCTAGGATCAAGACAAATGCTTGTGTTTCCAATAGTATTGTAGGATGGGATTCAACCGTTGGAAGGTGGGCTCGGGTAGTTAACATTTCGGTTCTTGGCAAAGATGTTCACGTCGCGGATGCAGAGGTTTATAGCAATGGGGCTACTATTATCGAAGACCAAATGTCTGTGAAACCAGAGATTGTCATATGATTGAATATAATCTTAATTAATCATCAAGCACTATAGAGATGGTCAAATTATATATTAAAGGATGTTTTCATTTCGATTTGTAGGCATTATTATGAACAAATATCATACTCCAATTACTACATTTTCAAATTTCTTACAAGCACATCGGAAATTGAATAGACTTATAGTAACCAACATACTTATCAGCTTTACAGTATGGTACACAAAAACAGTATTCCATATCATAAACTCTAGTAGCATGGTCTTGATTAAACATTGTTAATAAACAGTTAAATATACATTAAGGTTTTGTCGTATTTTCTCTACTGAATATTTCATTCGTAATGTAGCAACTAGCAACCATGTCGTTACATTTTGACCATGGATAAAAGGCCTGACGATATTTAGAAGGTTCGGAAATCGCTATTAACAAAGATGAGTTTGTTTTCACCTTCAGAGTCGTCAAAACAGAGTGACACCATGAGTAAGGTGTTACTTTGGACTTACACAATTTACGTGTTAAGTGAGCTAAGTTGCGATTAGGTGGAATGGTTGTTAAGGCGGATTGGATTTAGAGAATGGTTAGTCTCACACTCTCACTCTCACTCATTTAAAGAGGGCGGGAAAGATTGTCGAGTGGTGGGCTTCGGATCAGGCCCGGCCTAGAGGGGAGGCAGGCTAGGCCATCGCCTAGGGCCACCAATTTTTTTTGTCAATTTGTGGGCCACATTTTTGTAAAAAAATTATTTATGCCACACAATAAAAATATTTTTTTGGCCACAAATAAAAGATGTTTTGAAGCATAAATATAAAATATATATAATTTTATGAACTATTAGGTTTTTATAAATTAATATTTTTTTATAAAAAAAATATTAACATTTAAATTTTTTTTTGCCTTGGGCCACATATTTAGTTGGACCGGCCCTGCTTCGGATAGCCAAGTTATGAATCACTTGCCGGAATGTCCTGAGAAATGACTCAGAATTTTGGCTTTTGAAAACGTTATTTAGATTCGGCTAGTGGATAAATTTTAAATAGTGTGTTAATATCATTTTTTTTTGGCTAAAAAACATATAGTATTAGATTAGGATCCACCTATTACGCGGATAAGGATATCAAAAATTATAAATATAAATATTTCAGTTTTAATTAGTAATCCGCTGAATTACCAAAATATTTTAAACTATTATAAAAATGCGGTCTTAAATCATTATATTTTAATTCTCAGATCCTATCTCATATCAAACGCATCCAAAATATAACATTAATAATAAATTATGTAATATTAATTTTGTAAAGTTTAACATGTTATATTATGACAGATTACTTTTCCAATAGGAGAATCAAGTTTACTTTCCTAATAGTTGTTATTGGAGTGATTCTACTATGGATACTACCTTTGTCCAATTTCATATAAATAATCTCTAAAATTTTAAGTAAAGAATGACGCACAAATGATTGAATTGTATTTTTCTATATAAAAAATATCAACTTTTTAGTTTTTAACATGAATCTACGTAAACTTAAACACATGTAGACAATTCAATAAATTATTTACTTTTACATCAGCTAACATAAAACATTGTTTTTTAAAGATTTCATGCTTTCCATTTTAAATAACACGAACGATACTACGACGATAAACACGATTTCGATCTAACTTATCTAATGTAAAATAATTTTGATTGATTTGTTGAACCTTAGAACTCATAACTTGTTTGATTAAGAGAATAAAATAAATTGATGGCATATTAAAATTAGGAACGGTCTTGATGTATTATATATAATTCCGTTTCTTTCGACTTTCCATTTTTTGTTTCTTTTTCTTGTTGACATTTTTTATTTTATTTAGTAATGTTATTGACATTTTCTTTTGACTTATTATTACTTTTTAAATTATATTACAAATTGAAAAGGTAAATAATACTATGGATTAGAAAATTTTATATTGACACATGTCACAATCTAAATTAACAATGACACATGTCGTAATCTCGTAAGTTATAATTTGGTGCGCATCTAACTTTATATAATAAGATGTCTTAAGAGTATCTACATTTAGAAGTGCCATGAGGCATGAAGCAGCTATATGATATGGACTAATAGTCTAATATTCATTCATTGCCAATTGAATTTAAAATTGTAGGTCTTGAAACTTAACATGATATCAAAGTTCGAACTTACATTGCTTCACTTTAAATAAAATGGATCTAATTCGAAAAGTGAACCAATCTATTTGATATAAAATCGGCATATGACCAAAATTATTTCGGTCGATCGAACTTGAATCTAATTTTATAAATAAGTAATTTTGAGATTAATGGCTGGATGGATAATTTGGAGGAGTCGTGTTAATTTTTTTACATATACATAACCTGAAAGAATCAATTGATTGTTAGTTTTGAATTGGAAACTAGGCTTTGGCGATTAGAGAAGCCATGATCCACATTCAATCGATCCAAACACGGAATCATGATCCACATTCAATCGATCCAAACACGGAATCGAATCCCCAAGGACCTGAGCATCGTCTCGGACTCCAAAACTACGATCACTCTCATCAACAATCGAGGTTTTCATACCAAGATCTATAGAATTTAGCATGATATCCTCAAGCTAGCAACAAAACTCAACATCGTTTCGTTTTCCTTTATTTCGCGTTCTGGCAATCTTCAAGTCGACGCCATTGAAAAAAACTGTTTGTATTTGGGCCTGAATTCTGGACCTAGCCCATTACCAGCTTAATTAATCAAGTTATATTTCGACTAAAAAAAAAGAATTGGAAACTAGGCTAAAATAATATGACAAATTAGCAATACAAGTTAATGGCTGGAATATAATCTTTAGATATGTAAGCCGTTAAAATATGTTGCTCTGCCGATTTATAGACATTAAGATGTTAATTGTTTAGTTCTCGACCACAACGGCTAGTCGTACAACTATCAGTACCATTAACGTATACAAGTAGCGTTATCGTATAAGTATATCGTTCTGCATTAAATTAATTATTAACAGTAACAATAGACATAAATGTACGTTTTTAAGGAGATACTACTACTGTTTTAACTTTTAAGAAAAATGTAAGAGGTCAAAGATTACATAATCTGTGTCTCATACGTTACTTTGTACGTTATGTGTTTTCTTCCGATACGTTGTTATGTGGTGCATTAAGTATTTCATTTTCTAGTATCAGAAATTCTAAAAGAAATGTGTGTTTGAAACATTTTCAAATTTCTAAAGGATACTTTTTTTCATTCTATGTCATTAATATAATATCTTAAACAGAACAAAAAATTGGAAATATTTGAAAGAACTAGCATATTGAATTAATTTATGAACTAGTTTAAGAATATTGGATAAACAAAAAAATTAGCAACTCATTCATGGGGTAAAATAGCCTACAAAAATTCATTAGATTCGAGTATTTTAATTGCGATTATAATGATTACTGTAGAATTTTAAGTGGTACGCAAAAAAGATTATACATTTTTGTTTGTACACATATAACGTGAATTTGATTAAAATGGATAACCATGTAAAATTTGAAAGGAAAATGATGAAAAAGGTATCATAGTTCATTTCGATCTTTTTAATATTGTTCCATTTTCTCTCGTTTTCCTCTTTTTCATTTTGGCTGCCGTTTCAAATTCGTAATTTTCATGCAATTTTCCATATTCTTTAATATACTTGTACATTATATTCCTTGCATTTGTCTTACTGTTCTTTTGTTTAATTTTGGACAACTAGTATTCAAAATATTTTATTCAGTACTAGATTAGGACCCGCATGATATGCGAGTATTAAATATTGAAATTGATAATTTGTAGTTGTAATCAATATATAATTATATTATAAACTACAACTCGTTTATTTTGTAATTAGAACCCGTTTTGAAACCCGTTTTTTCTAACTGTGAGTAAGAAAAAAATTAAAAAATTGATTCAAAAATCCATAAATTCATAGAATAGTCTCTCGAACTGAATAAAAAAGTTCTAAACAAAAATAAATATGATTGAACCATACAAAAATAACTATACGAAATTGAGAATTACGATTATCTTTGAAACTTTTGGATAAAAATAAATATAATATCTTACAAAAATAAATTAGTCAATTAATATCTTCTGAATTTTTGATCAAAACTTATTCCTTATACCTAACAAAAAGAATATCCATATAACAAAATTATGTCAGTAAATAAAACAAATTCTCTAGATAGATATAATTGACGTGTAAGCATATATGAAATTTATGGCTCAAATTAGTAACTTTACAATTTGTAAAGTTTAAAATTATACCAATCATAAAAGCTATGTTAAAATCTTTATCAAGTGTACATCTTTGCATTACAATTTGTAAAGTTTAAGATTATAGCAATCATAAAAGCTATGTTAAAATCTTTTTCAAGTGTACAATTTTACATTATGCATACAACTAGTACTACATAGAGCTTCAGCTAAAAAGCTTGTACCTTAATATACAGCTTCAACTTTGCTTATTTATAAGAAAATCATTAAATAGACATATCGACCAATACAAAAACATGGAACGTATATATGTAGTTTATCCTCAATAACTAATAATATACCTCCACACAAAGGTATGCATAAAAATTCTATTTATATAGTTAATGAGAAGGAAATCAAACACGACTACACATGAGTTTGTACTTTGTAATGCATATGCATGCATCTTCATATATATACTACGTAATATTATAAATTTGGAATTTTGCATTTTTGATAAAATTATATTTTGATACGGTTGAAAGCAGAATTTCCTTTTCTTTGTTCTCTATTTACTATTTTTTTAATATCAGTAAGATGGAAAGTTAGTTTATGAATTTTGTTTTTCAAAATTGATTTTGGAAACATGAGTACATATATTTCCTTTTTAAAATGGAGAAAAATAGTAAATTTAGGTTTATGAAATGGTTTTAAAATCGTACATATATTTTACAATTTGTTTTGTTAATTTTCCATTTTTAATTTCTTTTTCTAATTAGTTTAAAAATATTATAAATTTTTGTCTCTATTTACTTAGTTACTTAACCGTTTTTTTTGTTAGTTTTCCATTTTTAATTTTTTTACACAAGTCATCATCTCCATCGATATTAGACACATGTCTTCATCTCATGAGTTACAATTTTGACAAACTCTCTTTTATATAATAAGATTTAAGAAAACAAATAATACTATCAGAAATAGGTGTGATAGTTAATAACACAAATCAAAACTTAGTAGTATATTTTAAAGCATTGAATTATTATTTTATAAATTTATTTAGACTTGAACAATAAATGTTTTGAAAAATCTATATATATATTTACTATAGACAACTCACAGCAGTTTATTAAAAAAATTAAATCAAACAAAATATTTTGTGTCTATTTCCAAACTCATAAACAATTTCTTAAAACATCTTTTGATTTTTTTTAAATGAGTAAAAACGGACATTTAATTAGCAAATCAGAGAAAGATTACACATTAATTTTGTTTTCTTTGGTCAAAACACTTTAATATTAATTATTACGACCATATTTTTCAAACTTGGTTCGAATCTCCCGAACCTAGCTCCGAACCCCCAAAAAAACACGATTTAGATCCAAACCACAATGGCTATATAAACATCATCCATCATCTTCATGTCTCTTCCCCTATCGAGTAACGAAAAACAAACAAAACTCCAAACACAAAACATAAAACAATTGTTGTAAAACAATATCCAAAAAATGGGAATTGTAGTTCCAGTTTTGACTCTTGTGTTCCTCTTGTTTTCTACAGTGAGCCATGCTGATTCTAAGCCTAGGGTGATTCTGGTCGGTGGTTCTGTTGGGTCGTGGAAGGTTCCAGATTCTCCAAACAACACTCTCAATCAGTGGGCTGAGAACACTCGTTTCAAAGTTGGAGACTTTCTCGGTACTATATATTTCTCTAGATCTCTTCATTTCTGATATAATATGGTTTAAATTCTGTTTTTTTCCAATGTTTAATAAACGTTCCATTCTATATTATTCATCAATTTTATAGAAGTTTTTTCAATAGGTTTTACCAATAATATGGTTTTACGAATCCTCCATTCCATAATTATAGAAAATGAAATATAAAACCAAATTCCACAAGTTTGTTTAATAGTGCTTTTTCCTTCATATTTCGAATATTTGGATTTTTTTTTCATGTTTTAGACAATTTTATCATTCGGATCTATATATTATATGGTTTTATTTTTATATTAATGTGTTTAATGTATGTTTGAATAGTGTGGAAGTACGACATGAAAGTAGATTCGGTATTACAAGTGACAAAAGAAGATTACGACAGTTGTAACACAGCCAAACCATTGAAGGCATACAATGATGGAGACACAAAGGTTGAGCTAGACAAATCAGGACATTACTTCTTCATCAGTGGTGCTCCTAACAACTGCGCAAAGGGCGAAAAGATCATTCTTGTTGTTTTGTCTGAACGCAAAACAGGTGGTGGCGGTAGCCCCGGTGTGAGTCCTAAGGCTTCTCCTGTTAGTCCTTCGGCTTCAACTCCAGCTCTAGCCCCGGCCGGAGCCCATAACGGTGCGGTTGGGATGGGGATTGGAAGCGGTTTGTACATGACCGCAATTGTGATTGGTTTGGCTATGGTTTAGAGGGTTCGATGGAGAGAGTTGTAGTTTCCATCATGGTCCGTTTTTAGCAATTGGTTTAGTATCCGTTTTTCAAGTTTGTTGAAGTTTCTTTGTCCCTTTAGTTGTTCAGCATAAGAGATCTCCATTTTCTGGTCTGTGTTATGTATTTGGGATATTCACTCTCAAAATCTAGAGTTTTTTAATCTATAATTTGTTCTTGCCTTTTGAACTTTTAAAACCTCAACCAAGGCACTAGTATGTTTATAACAAAATTTAAAAATACTCCACCACTTTCACATAAAATGTTATCTATAGCTAGAATTAATTGATGATTTTTTAAAAACTGTCATTTTATGTTTTCATTGTTACTTTTCATTCCTAATGGCTAATTTCCATTGTACCTTATATTTGAAACTAATAAATTTTGTATTTAAGTTATTATTTAGTAGTAAGTATCAAACAGAGATATACTTGTCCATTAATATTTGTTTTAATCCGTTGTGGTTGTGATGTGTCAGAACAACATCTTTTGCAAAACATAACGTATGAAATATAAATATATGATATTTGTTAACTTACTAATTAATACAAAAAGATTTCTACAACAATATATTAATGGGTGATTGGATTCAACTTAGAAACGACAGCTATTTTTAAGCCGTTGTAATAATTGTAACTAAAACAAAAGTAATCAAACATATGGCGTCAAGAAAATGAAATCTGTGTCTCTCTACAAAATGAAGAAAATAATATCTCTCTATGGTATGTTTGAAATCACACATTACAGTTTGAGATTTGTCTTGTGTGTATTAATATTCTAAGATTGTCCCTGTGTTTGTTGGTCATGCAAACTTGCGAAGCCAATAATGCTATAAGATGAGGCCAAGTGGATAATGTGCTAATCTATTTTCATTATGCTATTATATTTATTTCTATATCTTTTTGGTATGATTCAAAACTGATTATGAAGAGAATTAAGGTTCGATTCCGGAGAGGGCCCTTCTCCTTTATATTGTGGATATATCTTTGACTTCTAATTGATTTGTCATTCCTAATTAATAATTTAGTTATGATTATTATTTTAAATAATTAACAATCTAACATTATTTTAAATAATTAATAATTTAATTAATATATAAATGATTTATTTATATGTATACTTTTTTTTACTTAGAAATGTCATTCTACCGGTTCTGAAGCAAACTAAATTATGCGTTTACTCATACAACAATTTTTCTATACGAGAAATTCAAAGAATGTTACCTACAAATTAGTGAAGGTAACCCAATATATTTAACCATGGAGGACGATGGTCAATTCTAGAAAATAGTAATCATTCCGTTATCTTATTATATAAAGGAGAGTTTGTCAAAATTGTAACTCACGAGATCGCGACATGTGTCTATTATTGATCGAGATGATGACACGTGTTAAAATACTTTATTTAAAATCAAGCAATTAAAAAATAAAAATATCATTATGTTAAACCAATAAAATAAAGACATATTAACATTTTTGTTATTGTTTCATTAACATATTTCTAAAAGCCAACCCAAATCTTATGTAAGTCATTAAAAAGAAAAGCAAAATATGAATACCATTATGTTAAACGAAATAATATTATATCACAAAAATGGAACTTTATATATAGAAAGAAAATAAATGTTAAACCATAAATTATTTTAAAAGGAAAAGTAAACATATGTTCAACCTTATGAATGTTAAACCTATAAATCATTTAAAAAGAAAAAGTAAACATATGTTCAACCTTCCAAAAATGTTATTACTATAGGGGGGTGTATTCAAAATGAAATTTGGAGTGATTTGTATTTAAGTGACAAATCCTCTGTTATTCAAATATGACTTTTAAAAACTCTCTTCAAGTCCAGTGTTATTGAACTTGTGATTTTAAAATCTACTTGAAAATCCAATGTTATTGGAAATGTTTTAAACAATGAATTTTAGGAGATTTGATGTGATTTTAAAGTGTTTTGGTGGGATTCTTTAGTTAAAAATGAGATAAAGCAAATCACATTGTTTTAGATGGGATTCTATGGAATTTCAATTAAAATCACAATAATTTCACTAAATCATCCAAAATCATCTAAAAACTCAACTAAAATCAAATCACCTCAAATTCCATGTTGAATACACCCCCCTTAGAAAGGCAAATCCAAAAACTATATAATAACACATACCTCCCACAATTTAACGTACACCGCAGATCCTTAATTTTCTTGGCAAATCATGAATACCACCATACCACAAGTCAAGAAATCGTGTTTACCGTCGAACTATTGCATGTATTCTTCGAAAGTGAAAAGCAAAAAATCTTAAAGCAAATAACGAACATATAGGAAAGGAAGTTTTTCTACTTGATGAAAATGTTAGTATATATCAATTATATCAAATTTTAAATTCTTCGATTTATCCAACACTTACTACCTTCTCCCTATTGTAAAAATGAAATTTATAAACCTAACACAAAAAGAAAATTTTACAAAATAGAATAGTATTTTACCATTCATAAATTCCATTTTTGTGTAAACTATAAGACTGAAAATGTAAAGAAAAAAAAGACGAAGGAAAAGTATAAAGAGTAAAAAAGAAATTGAATAACATTCATATGTTAGATGCATGTGTATATATAAAGAGTAAAAAAGAAATTAAATAACATTATTTCTTACCGTATATCGTATTGATATTTACAAGTTATAATGTCAAATGATAAAAAGATGCGATAGACGCAATACATATAAAATATTCCAATTAAACATATATTAGCCGAGTATGATATTTTCATCAAATTTACTAATTTGACTTGAGACAGAAGTGAAGGTCAAAATTTATACACCAAAGTAAAAAGAGAAAGTAGTGAACAAAATAAATTTAGTTATTGAAATTGATTATTTGCTTAATTTATAGTGCACACAACCTATATTGGAAGTAGATTAATAGAAACTATTAAATAGAAAAGTAAAAAGATATATTACAAAATGAAAACTATAAAATCTAGATAAGACTTAAAATGTAAGAAATAAAAAAAAGATATACACACCTTTTCTCATTTTTTGTGATTATTTAGGAACAAAATATCTTCTTTTTTTGGTTGAAATGGAACAAAATATCTAAATATTAACATTTTATGATAGAGTTAATGTACTAATTTTATTTATGTTACCTATTTTCAGAATATTTTGTTAGTGTATGTAATTGTATTTTCTGAAATTCATGTTGTAATGTAAAGATTCAAATTTAAATTTTCGTAACTGGATCTTTATTTAAAAATTATCAAATATGTAAGAAAATTCATTTAAAAAAATAATTTTTTAAAAATAATTGATGTTTATTTATAAAATATATCCCGTTTCAAAGTATATAAGAGTTCAAATATAATTTAAAATTGTATCATTCATTTAGATGAATTATTTCTATAATTTTTTGAAGATTTAAACTCATTATTGATTTTCTTACTCACTATTAACAAAACGTAATTTATGACTATATTAATGGGTTTTAATCTAGAATATAATGTATACGGGTATAACTACACAAATTATCAGTTTTAATATCTAATACCAGCATATTATGCGGGTCCTAATCTAGTTTATTAGATATTTTAGATTTTTTTACACAAATTATAAAACCAATTAATGCTCCACTATAATTTTTTTTTTTTGCACTAAACAATGTTCAAAAACATTCGGCCTATAACAGTTCAACAATTTTATTTAATTTATTTTAAAATTAACAATTCATCATAATATTTTCATAAAAATACATTAAAAAATAAAAAATCAATATCTAAAAAAACAAGAAAAAAATCTAGAACCTCTAATAAAAAATAACATAGGAAGTATTTGATTTGGAGCTAGGTCACTACAAAAAAATTGGTCATTAGTGACTACCAAAATGGTCACAAAGTTCTCATTTGCGACTATTATGAGAGTAAAACATGTAGTCGCTAATTGTTAGTCATATAATAAAGCGGTCACAAAGTGGTCGTTTATTTGCGACTACAATGTAACCACGACACGTAGTCGTATATATAAATGACTATTTTGAGACTATCATAGAGAGTGGTAAATTACCGACTATATTGTGACGAATTGCATATTGTGACTACTTTAAGACCGAATCTTGTAATCATTAATTGGAGACCAATTTGTGACTATTACTTTAGTCGTATATGTGAGACGTTTTTAAGATTGTAAAATAGAGGCAAATGCGCGTTACTGGTCGCAAAATGGTCCTAAACCGTCATGTATTTACAACCAAAATGTTACTTGTTGGTTGGGTTTCTTTATATAATGGTGTGTGAAAGGTACAACCACCTGCGTACGATGTGAAACAGAGATTCACCGAAGCAAGAAATTTGTATTAAATCAAACGAATATAACTTAATTGTCCAAACAAAAGTGTCGAGTGTTATACTGTTACTTGAGTAAGAGTTCTAAATCTGAGACTCAACTTGATAATAGTTGATAATATCAACTTGATATATATTAATTACAATACAATTTAAATTTTTGGAAACAAATTATATTCATATAAGTTATATTATTTTTGTTTAATTTAGAAAATGAATAATAACTTATCATATTATTGTTAGCATGTTAAAACCAATTTATGATATGATGAAGAATAACTTTTCTTAATATAGGTAGGTTTATGTGTATATGTATACATTTTAAAAAACATTAGTTATCTTCAAAACATCATATAACTATACCACATTACTATGATGGCCAATCTTAATTCTCATTGCTCTGTTCTCTGTGAACTCTGAAATCTTAATCATAGAAACATACCATGATCATTGATAAAGAGAAGTCTCCTTTTATCAAAAAAATAAAAATAAAGAAAACTCTTTAGTTAAGTGAATAAATAGATTATACTCTCAAAATCATGATAATATAATATAACTCAATTCATATCTTGGGATAGATCAATACAAAGATGATATTTTGGTAAACAAATTATGTAGCATTTTTTTTGTGTTATCGAAGAAAATGATACATGAGATATCATAATCATTTATAACTATATAATCTCCATATCTATTTTCTGTTTAATGGACCATACAATTATTTTTCTAATTTCCATCACAGTCGGAATCACACTATCATAACAATAGTATTTTGAAAAATACTCTGATCCATTCTCCAACTTCGATTTATTATGTTCGTTGTCTTTCTTTGTGCCCCGAGTTCATACCCCATTTGAGACGGAATGTTATTCTTTAAATCAGAATATTCAGAGGTCGATTCCGAGTACCGAAACTTACGAACTTAGATTTTCTTTTTAGTTATTAGGTATTATTTAAGACTTTAGTTTTAGAATAATTACAATACAATTTAAATTTTTGGAAACAAATTATATTCATATAAGTTATATTATTTTTTTTTAATTTAGAATATGAATAATAACTTATCATATTATTGTTAGCATGTTAAAACCAATTTATGTATTATGAATGATAACTTTTCACGTCGTAATCGATTGTTTTGTAGATATCTTTTTCGCATACAGATAGACTCTGTATCTTATTTTTCTGTACTTTTACTACTGTTTGTATCTACGAAATAATATACAGAGTATATCTGTATGCGAAAAAGATATCTACAAAACAATCGATTACGACGTGAAGACTTATGCAAAGATGGGACCCACAAGAAGAATAATGCAAAATGGGACCCACATGAAGACTTATGCAAAAAAAGACTCACATGAAGAATAGTGCAACAACTTTTCTAGATGCTTCAATTATATTGATGACACCACACAAAGAGCAACAAATATCAAGACACTATACAAGCAATTCCTCTATAAATACTCCTTCCTATCAAAGAAGAGGGACACGAACGACAATACACTCTCACCTCTCTCTAAAAAATTCTCTCCAAGTTTTAAAAGCTTTCTAGTTTTCAAAGTTATAAATTTTTAATTTTTCCTTTGTAAGTTTATCAATCAAATCTTGTAATAAAATCTGTAAGTTTTAAATTTTTTTTTAAAAAAGTTTCAAGCAAATTACTGTAGCAAATTACTGTAGCAAGTTCTAAGTATATTTTTCGAAAGTTTAATCATGTTTTAAAACCGTATTATATTTTTATTTTTACATCTCGGTTTTAACATGCTTCGCGCGAGATTGTTTCACGTATGTTTACTTCTCAGTTTATTTGTGAATTTTCTCTTTTGTTATTGACCACACTAACAAAACTTTTGTGAATTTGAGAATATTATTTGTGAATTTTCTCTTTTCAACCTTTTAGGGTGAAGGTTGTGTACATGAGAGTATTATTGACCACACTAAATGTAGACAATAACGTTTCATTACCTATTAATTGGAAGATAATAGTTTTGAATTTGTATTTTGGTTGTAACGTAAGTAGTAATGTGGTTATTATGGATTTTTTTAGTGGAAGTAAATTTTTATTGTGTTACTACGTTTTTCGGTTAAATGTTTGTCTCATTTCGGTGTTTTTTTTGGATGAACCAAAAATACAATGAACCATAAATACAATGTCAATGAACCCGTTATTTGTTTTTGAAAATGTGTAGGTGTAATTGATGGAGATAGAGAGAAAAACAATTTACATGTTGTGGCCATTGTCGAGGCTTTTGACACATAGATGAGAAATAAATGTCTAAGGGAAATAAACTTGGACACAAACCTGGTGTTTTACAGCAGACAAACTAAGATTTATAAAGGGAAGAGCATGTTACTGTTGCATTGAAATAGCAGACTAAAGTGGCACACAACCTATGTGTTTCACCACAGAGAACATAAGAGTTATGAAAGAAAGAACATGTTACGATTGTTATGTAATTGTATTCATTAAGAAAAGGAAATTGTATTCATTAAAAAAGGGAAAACATAATCCTCGTAAGGGATCTATTGAGTTACTGAATGTAAAATGTTTTTGTTATGAGAAAGGGAAAACAGGGTCCTCGTAGGGATCAATCTAGGAAATTATAAAGCAAGGAAGCATCAATCAAGTCGATCACATGAATCGAAAAACTGGTTGAAAGGAGCTAGTTGAGTTTTGGTTTCTTGTCCTTGTGGAGGTCGACGACACTTGCTGATGCGTCGTTGCCAATGTTGTCTCCAGAGGCCAGTGGAGTGCTTCCTTTGTCCTGAGTTTTAGAATCCCCATTTCATGTCTCGGTGTGAGGCATAGTTGGGGAGCTTTTGGTGGAGTGGCTGCATATGGAGTTAAAGAGAGAAACCTTTGTAACAAATGTTGGCTTAGGTACATCATGGTGTTTGTCAAAGATGCGAGACACAATGAATGACTGGTGGTGGGATGTGAAATTGAAAGAGGAGAGCTTTATGTGGAAAGTATATTTCTTTCCAATCAATTCACTGAGGAGGATGGGAAGGACCTGTGGCTCCCCATTTGTATCAGCTTGTTGAGAATGGTGTGGGAAATACTTTGTAATAGAGTAAGTGAATGGAGAATGATAATGTTTTGAAATGCTTTATTTTGGTCTGCGCATACCATTTCAGCTGCAAGTTTGGCGGCCTGCATTCTAGTGAGTTTCTCCATGTCTTTGTCGAAAGCTACGAAAAGAGAGTTGTTGCTCCCATCGTCCACCACCAGCTCATCACGGTACCTGATTGTTTTTGGAGATGGTTAAATGGAGATATATTTGTCAACTTAGCATATAAAATTGATAGTAATGTGGTGTGTGAGAGGTTTGCTGAACTTACTTGACAGTTCCAACTCCATTAGTAGTGTGGCAGTTGGTGCATGCTATGGACGTTGCCTTCTGTGTCATCTTCGATTTAAATTAGAAAATCACCTTCCACTAAAGTAGTATTATATTGTTTGTTGCAACTATCCTCCATGTTAAGGACTTCACGCTCATGACAGAGAAGAATCACTATCAAATTGCATTTTTGTAGTTACTTATAAATACGTTATAGCACTCCTAGTTGTTAGATTTTGTTTGTTGCAATGAAAGTAAATGATAAGGACTTAACTGCTCATTACAAAGATGAATCACCTATCAAATTGCATTTTTGTAGTTACTATTTTTTTGTAATTCCTGATTATATTAAATTAAGTTGAGATTACAAAGTCTCTTGAAGTAGTGTATCAAGAGGTGCAGTAACAAAGTTAAAGAGAGATACACGGAGTGTAAGAGTCGAAGTGAATTAAGTTTCGCATAGGGTGGTGGTAAGAATATAATACCTTGTCGTTGATAATGAGCATATCAATGCTCATCAACTCCCCTCCTTTCTTAACGTTACGGGCTTCCCAAAAGCGAACCAGCCTAGCAAGGACACGTTCAAGAGGGCGTCCAGACCTGAGGGAGGAGAAAGGAACATATGAGGCAACCATTTGAGGGTAAATGTGAACGAGTTTGAGTGTAAAGAGAAGTAGAAGGAAGTAGGTGAATGAGAATAGAACCTTGTATCCGTGCATCTATATATAGGAGAGATTGAAGGTGGTGGTGTGAATTGCAGTAAATGGAGAGAAATAATTTATCGGACATTACGGCAAGGCTACTGAAGAGGAGGTCGTCGAGGTGGGCATTAATGGAGGAGACGTTACGGCAAGGCTAATGAAGAGGGGGTTGTCGAGGTGGCCATTAATGGAGGAGTAAAGCTTTGATTTTGTGTCGACGGCGGTTTTGAAACGATGGAAGAGGAAGGAGAAACCTAGAGGCATGAGCCTTTATGTTATGGGCTGAGAATATTATTGTTTAGATGGGCTAAGAATGTTATTAGTAGTGTAATGAATTTGTGGTGTGGTTTTTAAGTGATAGGAGAGGAAGGTGGTCGGTTTTGTGGAGTAATTAAATTTGCGGTGTTAAAATTCTGGTATGGTTTAAGTGATTAGTTGGAGGTGTAGGAACTTAAATTACTACAATATGGGCAAACTGATATTTGTAAAGTGAAAGACATAAATAATCGATAATACAAAAATACCGATACAAGAATTAAGAAAAGAACGGAATTTGCAGAGGCAAGATATGATCTTTGTCCTTAATTCTGAAAACGCCCTGTAGTGTGACGGTTGTGTGACGTTCCGAATCCCAAGATACAACTGCAATCACCTCTGTTTTGCACAACTCAATAACAGAGTCTAACGAACGCTAGATTCTGTGTTATACTCTCAGACACACAAATGAAATAAAATAAAAAGAAGTGTGAGAGATTATTGTTGTTGATCTTTGATCATGTTGATCATGTTATCATCCGATGATTATGAAGAGTGAGAGTGGCTTGATTATATAGCTCAAGGCTAACGTCCAAATATTAAAGTGGAGTGATGGAGTATAAATTGCCATCATAATGACGTGAATGAATTTGTATGTTACAAACTTAATCTCTTTGATTTGTTGTTACAAAATTCAATTCAATGAGATATTTTTGTTGACTAAATTAATCAACATAATTTAAGAGAATTTTGTCCAAAAGAATAATCTTCTGGTCCATTAACTCTTAAACTAAATTCCGAAGCCCAAAGTCGAAGCCCGGTTCGGATATCTCCTTTCTCCTATACATCAAAAAGTATATAAGGTTTTGAACCATGTTAGGAGTTTTCCACTTTATATATTTTAGGATTTTAATCCAAACTTTCAAAGTGGGATATTTGCTAGTTTTTACACTTAGTCAAATTATGGAAGCTAATAAGCTTTCCGAGTCATCCACTTCAAAGCTTTATTTCTCATTCAAATCAACTTCGATTTTGATATGTGATTACACTATGTTATAGCGTTTACAGCGACGATTCTATCGTGCCTAATTTCCGGTCATTCCGGATGGATGTCTCCATCGGAAAACTCACCGGAAAATGGTCGTAAACCATTTTGTCAAAAACGAGTTCCAACAATCCCCACATGAATAGAAATGAATCTAGACAAATGAAAAGAAAAGGACTTTTGAGAGTATAAGCGAAAAATTCACTGCAGATGAGTTGGTAGCATTTTTCAGCTTTGAACCAATCATTGTTAATAGCTATCGGGTTTACTCGATCAGGAGGTGAACATAATGTCTTGAACCACCCAGACTTTTATGTAAACCAAGACAACAACTATAACACAACTTCATTCTCTCACAGAACTAGGTTCTCTGTTGGGTTCATTGTGGCCATTAACATGCTTGGTATCATGAGTGAATTCAGAGAATATAGCCTTTTGTTTATTCTCCTAGAAACGGCCTCATTTTACACTCACTAGGTGATAGTTCAATAGTCTTTGTTGTATGAAGTACCCTGTAATACTCCACGAACATATCAAGCTATGTTTGAATATCATTAAAAACAAAGCTTATCCTTGGTATACAAGAAGCACTGTGTATCATCGTAGAAATTTGGATAGAGATTATAGTCTCATAGTGCTTTTAGCAGAATTTTGACTTAGTTTTCCCCTTGAACCTATTTCATGGGATCTCCAGTCATGTAGGTAGGGTTACCATCAAACATCCGTGTATGTCATAGGCTTTAAACAAAATTCTTTTGATGATTTTATAATTGGATCTCGTGACATACCTTTATTAAATGGATCCTCGGTTGTCATTCGAATGAGATTAATCCATTTGAGATTAATTCATTTGAGATCAATTGTTTAATGATTGTATGTCATCTTCTTTAAAGAAATGACTACTCATTATAAAAACTCAGTGATAGAGCTATATTCGTAATGCTCACACTAGTTTTTTTTCCTACATCATGATATCTTTAACCAAATTTTGAAAACAGTAAGCTTTCTTAGCTTTATCTCAAGCTATGAACTTAGGTTTCCGATTAGTCTGTTTCACAAATTTAATTTGGAAGATTTTCATAATGTTGTTGCATCACAATGTGTAAAGATATATCCACTTGTGGACTATTAGTTTTTGGAAGCCGATAAACAATTATTATAATTGAACTTTTTCAAAACTATTGGCTCTTTACCATAATGCAACTCATAACTAGTAGTATATAGCACGTAGCTAAAATACTTAAGTTATTGTTTTCCAGTGTTTGAGACATGGATTACTCGTGTAGTAACTCAGTATGTGGAGTACTTCCGCTGAGCACACTTGAGTGGATCTTGAACAATATTAATTTGTTCGACCATGCGTTTATGTCGTAAATAATGTGATTTACATACAAACGGAGCAAAATGTATCCATGCGGAGTACTTTTGATGTATATGAACTTATCACATTCATCCTGCTGATTTAGAGCTTTATTAAGCCTAAATAGAGACTTTACGAGTCGATAGATTTTGTATCTGTTTGACAAAGACATAGTTTTTCACTAAAAACCCATTTACTTCTAAGGACTGTACGCTCTTATGGTAAATCGATTATCTCCCATGTATGATTTTTCATAATGGAGTCGATCTCACTAATGAGGTCTTCCTTTGATGAAAGATTTAACATGGTTTTTAGTGAAAGTCACGGTGTATTTACTCGTAGAAAGACTCGTATATAAGATTTATAGATTTCTCTACATCATCTCACTATTTACCATAAGTACTCGCTTTTAAGTACAAAGGTGATATAGTCTTTTTTCCTTCATGAGTTTGTTTTGGATTTTGTTTATCCTTACACCAAAACACGTTTTCAAAGAAATATACATTCTTTTATGTTTTATTGTACATACCTGGATATTTGGTACATCTGATTATAAATCAGAAACCAAAAAACACAATTTTGTGTGTATATCCAATAAAATACAATATGGTATTTTTGGTTTGCGTACAACCTTTTTTAAGAGGTTCATTTGCGACTTTTGCGAAGCACCCCCACACTTTCAGGTATTTGTACGAATGTATTTTACCTTTATGAACGTTCATACGGCGTTTTGCCAATGATTTTTTGTGGTAAGCAACGCTTCCCCCACATTTGTGGAGATAATGTAAGAGTTTAGAATGTTTATTCCATAACTCTAATAGTTTTAAATGAATAAGGAGTTGTTTTTCTGATGACTAATGTCCTTTTCTGTACAGAAATACATTTTAATGTTCATCAAAACATTTTTCCGTTATCACATATATCCATTTTTATGGGGTTTTCAAGTTGGTTTCGAATTTCCATCTTGTATGCTTCGAACTTTTTCAAATGCATATTATTGCTTATTGCTTATAAGCAAATATATTGATGGTGATAATAGCTTGATGCCACCAATCCATTCGTTTCCAACTTGGTTGACTTTTGAAACTACTAGTGTTTTTTTAGTCATATTGGTTTGGACCTTTTTCATTATCTCTGCATGGTCAATTGTGGTACGACATTCATTAGCACTGCTATGATATGTGTAAGCCTTTTGACCATCGATAATGCCACAATTGAGACTTTTTTTTTTCATTGAACTTCTTTTAAGCTTTAAGCTTTCTGAAGCAAGTGGAGGCTATCAAGGAAACTTTATGTTTCTCGTTGTGCTCGTGCTCACATATGTGAACTACATATGTTTTGCGGTTTGTAGAGTCAATCTGTTGCATGATAATCAAGTCTTTACGGTCTTATCCTTTTTGTGAATGCTTAAGATAATTTTTGAAATATTTCCAAGCTAGTGGAAAACTTTCAATTAAAACAACAAACCTAGTATGTCAAAGTAAATGACATCCATGCGGTCATTATCTCATGAATCATCAATCACAGCTCTTTGACTTTTATATGATGAACTTAGAGCCCAACATTTTTGAAGTCCAGAAATTTCGTCAAGTGAAATTCTTAGAACATGTGTTTTTAGACTTGTACTTCATCTCAAGGAAGTATGACTTCCCTAGAAGTATTAACCTCATTGTAAATTTATACACAATGGTTTTATCAAACGGATTTGATCCAGTTTTTGTATAGAACATTTGTAATAGTCCAAAATTCAATACTTACTAGAGTTATACCGTTGGTATTCTCAAGAGAAAGCATATGCTATCCTCTTTGAGTTACTTCTCTAGTTATAGCATGAAACGATGTATATCGAATATATCTAATATTAGTCCTATGTTTACAACATTAGGTACTAACATGTATGATAAATCAGAATTTGGCACAATCATTTGTGGAAGACCGTTAACCAAACTGAATTTGGTGCGTCGACTCACTAGACTTGTAACCAAAACACCTCCATCGCTCTCGGTGTAAATAGGATCTAAACATTCCGATAAAAATCAGAGATGTAGTCTATATAACACACAAGTTAATAGGTGGTAGACCATTCTCAATTTGAGTCGTCCACGCACCATACCCGTTGTTATTTTAAACGTTTATGTATACGTTTTCTTTGTAAGGCAACTTTTACAAACAAACGCAAATGCATATTTATATACGCTTGTCCGATTTAAGCTGCTAACTTGTTGGTAGTTGTACTTAAAATCAAATTTGTTCAAAAGGATCAAGATTAAATTAGTAAATTAACACAACAATTAGAAGTTCATATGAATATGAGGCAATTTAAACATATGTGAATAAATTTCTATACATAATTAAATTGATATTTCTGAAATCAACAATTTAATTAAATGCAGAGACAAACGTTAAGAAAATAAATTGCATAGCAGGATTTAAATTAATCAAATTAAATCACCAACTCAAAACGTATGCAATTATTGCATCCAACTCAAAAGAAAAACCAAACCATGAAACAGAGAGCCCGGTTAAATCATAAGAAATTCAAACCGGAATTTGTTTATCCTTTTGATGAGGACACAAACGGATCGACGACGTTCGACAACAATTGCGAGCAACATTATTGATGTAGCCAATTGCAGAACCTATAATCGTCATATTAATCCGACAATAATCAGATCGGAGAGAATTGATTATCAATCTTATAGAATTTTCCAATTCATGTTTTCATGATAAAACACTTCACAAAATAATCAGTTTTCGTTAGTGCAATAAGCAAAAAACGAAAATTTTCAGAATTAAGATTGTAGGAACTTGAATTACTACAATATGGCAAACTGATATTTGTAAAGTGAAAGACATAAATAATCGATAATACAAAAATACCGATACAAGAATTAAGAAAAGAACGGAATTTGCAGAGGCAAGATATGATCTTTGTCCTTAATTCTGAAAACGCCCCGTAGTGTGACAGTTGTGTGACGTTCCGAATCCCAAGATACAACTGCAATCACCTCTGTTTTGCACAACTCAATAACAGAGTCTAACGAACGCTAGATTCTGTGTTATACTCTCAGACACACAAATGAAATAAAATAAAAAGAAGTGTGAGAGATTATTGTTGTTGATCTTTGATCATGTTGATCATGTTATCATCCGATGATTATGAAGAGTGAGAGTGGCTTGATTATATAGCTCAAGGCTAACGTCCAAATATTAAAGTGGAGTGATGGAGTATAAATTGCCATCATAATGACGTGAATGAATTTGTATGTTACAAACTTAATCTCTTTGATTTGTTGTTACAAAATTCAATTCAATGAGATATTTTTGTTGACTAAATTAATCAACATAATTTAAGAGAATTTTGTCCAAAAGAATAATCTTCTGGTCCATTAACTCTTAAACTAAATTCCGAAGCCCAAAGTCGAAGCCCGGTTCGGATATCTCATTTCTCCTATACATCAAAAAGTATATAAGGTTTTGAACCATGTTAGGAGTTTTCCACTTTATATATTTTAGGATTTTAATCCAAACTTTCAAAGTGGGATATTTGCTAGTTTTTACACTTAGTCAAATTATGGAAGCTAATAAGCTTTCCGAGTCATCCACTTCAAAGCTTTATTTCTCATTCAAATCAACTTCGATTTTGATATGTGATTACACTATGTTATAGTGTTTACAGCG